>BSBM01000487.1:8365000-8407500 GCA_027924585.1 Larix kaempferi | reverse complement strand
AAAGTTGGCAATTATGGCAATGTTTGACCGTTGTGATGCAGTCGGTAAAGAGTGTGGGACAAAAGTATACAGCGCAGACGACCTTTTGGGCAGTGGGCATTCCATAGAAATGACCATCGCAGGCACCGCTATGACAGTCATTAAGGAAGTGTTCGGCTTCCTCGTGTGTAAGGAAATGACGGAGGATCGTGTCAACCCCTCGCCGGTAAAGGACATCGCCTAAGAGGAGATATCAAGAGGCCTAGTGACGGATACGATGGCGTCCATCACGACTGATGTTGGGTCTGAACTTCTGTGTGCGAAGGTATAGCAAAATATCACCATACCATGGGTCATCAGATGAGATGATGAACAAGTGATTGTCGGGTAACTCATCAAAGATTTGTGGGGATGGCAGAAGGGAGGGGAGATCGGTGATGAGCTGGGAAAGCGCGAGGGCTTTAATGCTCTTAGGGGTTCTGAAATTGAGGTCATATTCCTGGAGGATAATTACCCATTTAGCAACGCGACCTTGCAAGAGCCGCTGGTTGAAGAGATAGACCATGGGGTTGGAGTCGACGACAACTGTTGTATGACTGAGCAAAATGTAGTGTCGCAATTTTTGGATGGAAAAGACCACAGCAAGGGCGAGTCTTTCCTCATATGGGTAGCATAGGGGTGGTCCAGACAAGGTATGGCTGACGTAATAAATGACCTGCTCCTGGCGAGCGGCGTCTTCTTGAACAAGGACTCCGGACACGGCATAATCGGATGCGGAGACGTAAAGGTTGAAGTCCTGAGAGAAATCCAGAGGGGAGATCAAAGGGGCTTGTGTGAGAGCTTTCTTGAGGGCTTCAAATGCAGCTTCTGCTTGCTCATCCCAAACAAAGGGTATGTGGGTACGAAGCAGGTGTAAGAAACCATGAACAGTGGTGGCATAATCAGGAATGAAGCGACGGAGAAAATTAGATCGCCCCTGTAGACTCTAGAGCTGCCAAAGCATGCGAGGAGAGGGAAGGTCTATGATGGCTTGGACTTTTAGGGGATCAACAGCAATTCCTTTCTGGGAAACAATGAAACCCAACAATCGGCCTGCCGAAACGTAAAAGACACACTTGTGTGGGTTCAAGTGGATTTGATATTTGCAACAATGCAGAAATATTTGCCGAAGGTCGTTAAGGTGGTCTGATTGTTTTTGGGAACGAGCTGTAAGGTCATCAAGATAGACTAGTAGAATATGGACCAAGTCGTGAAAACAATAGGTCATGGCCCGCTGGACGGTGGCACGAGCATTTTTGAGGTAGAAAGGCATGACGTGATAGGCAAAGGTTCCCCATGGGGTGGTAAAGGCAGTCTTGTACTGATCCTCCTTACGGATCTGAATATGGTTGTATCCAGAAAAACCATCCATGAAAGATAAGACTTCATGCCCTGCACACGCATCGATGAGTTGGTCAATAAATGGCGTGGGGAAATTGTCCTTGGGACAGGCACGGTTTAAATCGCGGAAGTCGGTGCATACTCTGATGGTGCCTTGTTTTTTGTTAACAGGGACGGGGTTTGAAACCCAGGTGGTATATGCAATAGGATAAATGAATCCTGCTTTGCGAAGTTTCTTAATCTCTGCTTTAACAACGGGGATATTTGAGGGATGAATGGGGCGTTATTTCTAGCGAACGGGGGGTACATCTGGCCATGTGTCAATGTGGTGCTCTATAATAGCGGGGTCGAGACCAGGCGTTTCGGTATAGGACTAGGCAAAGACATCACAGAACTCTTGGAAAAGTTTTTTGTACTCTCCAATCTCATACTCACTGTAGGAGGCTCCTAAGGTAATGATTTCAAGAGCACCAGGTGGGTCAGAGATATCTATGTGGATGACGGGTGAGATGTTGGCCATGTTACCTTCCTCAAATGCATCAGGAGCAGGAATAGGATCCTTAAACCAGGCGACTTTGATGGGAAGGAAATCTTTGGACTCAACCACAAATTGGGTAGCTGTGGTAGAGGAGGAGTCTTCTGGGAGGAAATAGGAATGATGGTGCATGTCGTCCCAGGGATAATCTGGGGCAGTGAGAGCCTCTAGAATCTCCTCATCATTGTGGAAAATTTGAGTTGTCAAATTGGTTGACGGGGGAGTGGTAGTCGAATAGATCATATAAATGGTGTTAATCTCTCCGGATGAGGGTGATACTGGGGGGTGGATCTCCTCAATTATGGGGGGTGTCGTCTCAAGGTCCAAATTATTCATCTCGTAGAGAGCTGCTTTGTAATCTGGGATATCGGGACAGTGATGTGAGTAATGGCCGTAAATACCGCATATTGCATAAGGGTGGTTGGTACGCAGTGATTTATCACGAGGCTTAGGGGTTGGATCGAGTTCGACAACTGGGATGTTGGGGTCGTCGTCAAGCATTTGCATGTGTTCCTGTAATGTAGGTAATTATGGACATTGATGAGTTGGATGGCCTAACTCATCACACAATGAGCATTTAGGAGGAGCACAAAACACGGGGGGGTTTAACTGCCTTGGGAGGGGGTACAACAGTGTATGGTTGTGGGCCCCTGCTCCCAGTGGGCTTCATAAGAGGAGGGGGATTCGTAGATGACGAAGGGGTAGTGACACCGGGAGGTGGTTGACTAGTAGTGGAAATGGGTTGCACCGGTTGAAGGATGACATTTGGTGTCGGCAGGGGAACGGGGGGGTGAAATATACCACACGGGTAATCCCAAGGTTAACCCGGGGAGGCTAAGAGTAGCCATAACCGAGGTGCTTACTACGCCCGAGGGAGGGAATAGGAAGGGGATTGTGTGGATGGGTGTAACACCAATGTGACTAGGTACCAATGGTGGTTTGGGTAACAAGGGCAGTTGATTGGTGGGTGTTTGTGTATTGTTGGAAAGGGTACATAGGTCAGATACTTCAGGTGTAGGTGACGGGGGAGGAATGGATTGAAATGTTGAGGTCATCGACGTATTTGAGTAAACTCCAAGTCCCACAGAGGAAACAAAAGAGGTAGTTGCACCACAAACAAGTTGTTCAACCATGGGGAGAACATTTTCAGGTGTAGCGGGGGCATTGGGATCGTAATAGGTGAGTTGGTTGACCTTGACCACACGTCCGTCATGGGGGAACAACATGATACAAAAAATGGATGAGGCAATCGCCCGCATGGCATACATGTAGCTGCGGCCAAGTAAGAGGTTATAATCAAGTTGGGCATTGATGACCTCTATGTCAATGAGCACGGTTTTTCCAACAAACTGGATGGGGACATTAGCTAAGAGACCTTGAGGTTGAGCCGAATGGCTGTCGTAGGCTCGCAACGCAATGGTGGACTACTGGAGAGTAGGGGATCCCAACTTTTGCCAAAAAAATGTGGACATAACGCATGTAGAGGCACCTTCATTGATAATGCACCGATGGATGACAAGATTCCGAATGGAAACAGAAACTTGGAATGCTAAAGTGGAAGGCAGCCATGGTTCGGACTGGTCCAAATCGAAGGCCATCAGTCGTGAATCATTTGGGTCAATAGCACCAATGGAGGAGAGCAAAGTATTGCGCTGTGAAAGACAGTTTTTTAAGACTTCTAACGCAGACATGGCTACGGGAGATTGGGCTAAGTCATCTACAATGTTGTAATTTGACGCAGTGCGAACATTAGGGTTATTGTTGATGCAACGAAGTGGGAAGCGAGGTGCTTTCGAGGTGCCATTGAGTGGAGACGGGGGTATACGTAACGTTTGATCAGTGGGATGAGAGTTAGTGTTTTTGTCAGCGGGAGACGCTTCAGGGGTGGAGCCATATTGGTTCCAACGGGTTTGGAGGTTGACATCAATAGATGACATCATTAACAAGTGGTGGGTACCTGAGTCTAACATGGGTTGATCAGGAGTGGCATAAGTGATCTGTTGTTGTGGTGGCGCGTTTCCTTGAGGGGGATCCAACAGCTGAGTGTTCACTATGCCTTGGGTTGGTAAGGGGTTTTGCAGCACCAAAGGTTGATGCTGAGGGGGTGGGGGATTGGGTGGCGCCTGAGGAGCCGCATGCCCTTGGCGATGGGCATCATCAGTCCAGAGTTGTTGAGCTTGCTCTAAATGTGGGAAAGCATGTGTGTAGTGGCCATAGACCCCGCAAATAGAACAAGGATGGTTTGTTCGCAAATTAGGATTTCTTGCCTACTTGGGTGGCCGATCAGGGTTCTGGTTGGCAGGTGCCGCATTATTGTTGTTTGGTGGATTGGGAGGTTGACCACTTTGGTATGGAGGGGGGTTGTTCCCATGGTTATGGCCTTTGCCACGGTTTTGCTTGCCTTGTTAGCACTGGTTGTTTTGGTTCTACTGCATATTTTGTTGGTCGTAGACTTGCCCTTGGGCAGTAGATGGGTTCTAGGGTTGTGCAGGTGCGGGAGCAGGCTGCGGTGGATAATAAGCAGGTGGAGGCTGCGCAGGTACTGAACCTTGTCGGTGTTGCTGATACGTCTACAGAACGAGTTGTGGGTTTGCTGTAGGGGGTGCCTGTGGTGGATAATAAGCAGGTTGGGCTTGAGAGGACACAGGAGCTGGTGGTGCCTATGAGGGGTAATATGGCTGAGGTGGGATCGGGGGGGCGTAAGCGGGGGAAGCTTGACCAAAGCACTAAGGTGGATAGGAGGGTCCATGGGAATGTTCGTGATGTGTCATGGGAGCATATGAATTGGTTTCTCTGGATTGATATGTAGCCCGTGAAAGGTAAGGGCCATGGCTAGGACGTGCTATGTAAGAGGGTTGAGGATGCAAGGAAACACGGTCAATGATGCCATCTACGGCATGGGATGCCTCCGGCGCATTGTGTTGGGAGGAATCACCGCGAGGGGCATCAGGTATGATGGTATACAGATAACTCGACTAGGCATAAATAAGGTCAAATTGCTAGGCTTTGAGGATGGCCTCTTCTTCGGACTCGGGTCGTTCGGATGCCACATCCTTGGCAATGACAGGAAGGAGGGATTTTAGAAACCAATTTAAGAAGATATGGTTGTCTAACTTGATTTTGCAGAGGCTATGGCGTTGAAGCCATTCATGAATGTGGTCAGTGATGTAGGTAGCCGTGTTCTGTCTGCAAGATAGTAGGATCTCAACTCCCGCGTCATAGCGGACAGGTAACTAAAAAAAATGCAGGAAAGTCGAAGCAAGGGAAGTAAAGGTGGCATGGGTCCCATGGGGCTGCTCGATGTACCACTTAGCTGCAGAGCCAGTGAGGGTGCGTTGTAACAAACGGAGGCGGACAGAGTCATCCACTATGGAGTTGGAGGAACACCATAAATGGAAGGACATAATATGGTTCTAGGGGTCCTCACCTGCTTTGCTCTCAAACTTAGGGATGTCAGAGGGGAGCTTGGTGGGCATGTGAATCCATGCAGGGTCATGTCTCATGGGATCGTTAGTCAGTCTAGCTAGGTCAGGAAGGTTGAGACTAGCCATGAATGGAAAACTAGTAGAAGGATGTGACATACTAATGGGTGTGACCATGTTGGGGCCAATGCCCCCTAGTGGAGGGGCTGGGTTTGAGATGGTGCCCCCAAGTGGAGGAACGAAAGTGGTATGGGACGATCCTGCACCGCCAAGAGTAGTGTGAGTCACTGATAGATTGGCTATAGGTATTCCATCTACTGGAATGGGTACAGTGATCGTAATGGTAGATGTGGGCCCCATTGAGGGCATACCCAAAGAAGGTGTGGTAGCTGGTGTGGTGGTGGATGCTCCACCAATGGTCCCTACAAAGAAAGGGGTGGAATTCATTCTAGCCATGGGACTGGTTGGTGCAGTGTAAATGGGGTTCTTGGACTCTGCCTCAGAATCAGAGGTAAAAAAAGGGACGTCTAGATTGGGTGACGGAGTTCTATGCCGTTGACGAGTGGAGTCAAGTGACAAAGCTCAAGATCTATGAAGAGTGGTATCAAGTGATGAAGATCTATTTCTATGATGGGTGATGTCAAGTGAACCGTGCTGTGGGGGCTTGCCCCAGAGGCGCCGAGAATGTCTCAGGGAATCAATGGTGAAAGATGGTGTCAAGTATCTGGGGGTTGTGTTGAGTGAAAACCAGCTCAAAAACCCTAATGCAATCGGGTGTACAGAAGGAGAGCTCAAAAAATATGGCACTCAGGCCAACAACCAACTCAAAACACTTACTGTAATAGCTGTGCTACAATAAGTGGAGTATCAACAGAAATGGTCAGAATACCAACAAGCAGCAGGTTTCCTAGAAAATAAAAATAGTGGACTCGCTAGACCAAAAGGAGGTAAGGGAGCAATCAAGCACCTATCTAAATAGTATTCTGACTCAACTAGACATATCCTCTGCAAGGTGATGAAATCCAAGTCAGACAATATGGATAGTAGAGCCAAGTGGTTAAAGATATCCCCCTACCAGGAGGGACACCGGGTAGTCAATCCTAGAAGAAAGGAAACTAAGATACCTCGTTCATGACACATCCAGAAAAGGTGAATCTGCCGTTCGATTCTATCATCATTGTATTCCCATACAAGTGATACACCGAGAACTGCAAAAGGTATCCTTTGGTTACTGAATGGATTGTGGTATTCCACTCAGGCTTCCGGAACCAGTCTGGCGACTTCAACCCTCCTAGGGGAGAGGCTCTCTGATAAACTAGTTGCGACTGTGCCAAAAAATACTAGGGGATTTTGGTTTTCTAATGGACAACAGTTATGTCTCAAGTGTAAGCAACAGAGGGGTGTTATTTGGATGCCTATCCCCCCAATCCTACCTAAATACAAAAATTATTATGTGTTCCCCAAGTGAGGTTAGAATGTTGGTTGTGTTAAGTAGTATTTTAGGGCTCACTTGAATTAGGTGACAGAGTGTGTGCGTGTGAGATGATGAACCCAAGTAAAAGTGCCACGGGGTGGGCAACTTTCTAACTTAAAAAATAACAATACAAAATGTAAACTTTGAAATGCAAAATTTTCTCTTTTTCAATTAAAATGAAAAAATTTAAAAATATTTTGTAAATGGAACATAAATAATACTGCAGAAAAGGCTATAGGGAAGTATGGCTGCAGGTAGGACAGATGACTGTGCAGGTGAAGAAAATATTGTAGCAAAGTGTTGGGTTTAAAACATGAAAAAAGTGCAGAAAACAGACCGCGGGTCTGTGGCAAATCTCGGCAGTCGGACCGCGGGAAACAGCTCAACACTCGTGGACAGGTTGCAAGATTTTGGCTGAAAGACACAGTCAGACCGTGGGAAACAGGTAGAAAGTCACAGGCAGGTTGTAGGAAAATGGCTGAAAGCCACAAGCGAAACAAGAGAAAATGCCCGAAAGATGCCGACGGGTTGCAGAAAAATGGTTGAAAGCCGCAAGCGGTACGTGGTAAAAAGGCCAAAAGACGCAAGCGGGTTGCAGAAAAATGGCTGAAAGCCGCAAGCGGGACATGGGAAAAACGCCGAAAGACACAGGCGGGTTGCAGAAAAATGGCTTAAAGTCGCAAGCAGGCCGCGAAAAAATGGGTTAACAGCCGCTGTCGGACCGCACGAAACAAGCTAATAGCCGCGGTCGAATCGTAGGTAACAGATTGGAAACTGCTGGTAGGTCGCCGGAAACAGTATGAGCACCGCGATTAGATCGCAGGTAAATGCCTGAAAGATGCGGTCGGAACGCAACTGCGGGGTGTAAAAGATGGGGTTTACGGCAGCCGAAAGGAAAAAATAGAAAAATATTGCAGGAAATTAAAAATATTTAAAACTAGAACCAGAAATTCAAAGGAACACAAGGGGAGTCACCAAAACTGTAGCTAGGGTTTTCGCCCTAGCTTGTGCAAATGAGCACCTACTAAGGAGAAGGGACTCCTTAGTATTAGTTCAATAAACAGTAAATAAAAACAGTAAAACAGAATGAAATTTAACCTAGCATGAGCATTAACATAAATAACAAGACATGAAAATATGGCAAAAGATTTCTCTTTTTGTATTAAAGATTATACCTCCAATGTGAAGGTTGGTGAAGCTCTTGCAGCAGTCCAGGAGGGTTGCTTCCAAGCTTCCAGCTTTGCTCCTTTGTCTTTCTCCAAAGGGTTGGAAATGGGCCAAAGGGGCACTCAAATGTGAAAGTAGCTCAAGGGTGAGCTAGGGTTTCAAGAGTGATTTTGGCAGAGTAAGGGTGTATTTGACTGTGGATATGAAATGAGGGGCCTCCATCACCTATTTATAGATTTTTAATGGTGGAGTGTTGGCCCATGGTTTTGGGAACCATACGGTTTAGGTCAGCTGTATAGGGTTTTTCCCTTCCTTTTTCCCTCTTTTTCGTCTTTTTGTATTTTTTTATTCCCTTTTTAGAGGTTTTTTGCTATTTTGAAGGAATTTTGGATTATTTTGGGGGAAAAGGGGGTTTTTTGGCCTTTTGAAGGATTTTTTAATGGTTTGGTGGCCTTTTGGAGGCTTTTTAATGGGATTTTAAGGTTTTGGAGGCTTTTATGGTAGGAAATATGGACAAATGAGTCATGTAATGGGGTAGATGAGGTAGTGAGCACTTTTTGGGTGTTAATAGGTACGGTCCCAATCCTCCTTGTCGTGCCCTATGGTATATAGCGATTTGTGAAGCCTTGACAATCCTGTGAGGTTCCATACCTGTGAACCCACTCTTATAACATAAGTTTGCTTGTGGCCTTAGTTTGTGTAGGGTTTTGTCTGGTTTGTTTTTTTTTGTGTAGCTTGCCTTAGGATAAACTTTTTGTTTCAGTCACTTTGGTTGACTTTCCTTGGAGAAGGTCTCGCAGGATTTAGAATTTGCCACCTAAATATCCCCTTAACTAGGAGGTAATTTCAAGGGTAAGGATGGATCCAAAAGCCAGGGCCCGGTCACATGAAGTGGAAAACCCCACTTTGAATGTTGGAGGACTTTTGTTTCCTCATACTCCTCCAGATTCACCTGCCTCTCACCCCCCGTAGGGAGAAGAAGCACAACTCCCCACTTCACAAGACTCACCTCCCGTTTCGGCGAGAGAGCCTAGATCATTTGAATGGATAAATCTACCCCAGGAT
Source organism: Larix kaempferi (assembly GCA_027924585.1). Taxonomy (NCBI): domain Eukaryota; kingdom Viridiplantae; phylum Streptophyta; class Pinopsida; order Pinales; family Pinaceae; genus Larix; species Larix kaempferi. The sequence continues at coordinate 8,398,478 of BSBM01000487.1, read as the reverse complement.
GACCCCATAGCAGTTGCTGGTCCTTCAACAGCTTATTGGACATCTTCTGCAGGCCACCCAGTGGCCCATTTTGCTGTTGCACCCCCACCTAGTGGGACTACTCCGGATGATCCTAAAGCTTACAATCGTAGCCAATTGGATCACTTTCGTTCTATGGCTAAGAAATGTTGGAGCTCAAGTCTCCAACGAAGTGTTGAAGACCCATTGTTACCCCCTTGGTGACTAATCCCAGGTCACTCTTTATCTTTCGAGTCACTAGAATCATCAATGCAACATGTGACCACTACTGAAATTGGTCAACCATACATTCCTGCACATACATCTCTTAGACAGGAGACCAGTTCAGTACCCCTAACAACCCAACCTATTGAACAACAATATTCCAACACACCTGTGGTCACCACGGTTATGTTACCTGCTCCTCCCCCACCCCAAACTTCGAGGGGAGGATACTCTTTACCTCCTACCTTTTTTATGAGTAACATCAATCCTACGGTGAATAATCAACAACTAGTGTTGGGTCAACCTTTACTTAGTGGTCAGCAAGTTGTTGTTGGGGGGAAAGCCCTGTCTCTTAACCATAATACTACTGCAGGAGTTCCCATCAGGCCTTCCATTGGAAATTTCGTACCTCCCAAACCTTCCACTACAGGACTATCCCATGTTGGGGGACCGTCCAATGTAATTCAACCTCCATCAAGTCAAGCGTATCCAGTTCATCCTAACCCTTTGCCGGATCAACTTAATCCTGAAAATGCACTCTACGCGGTACCTTACCCTGGAAATCCTTACACTCTATGAGGACACCAAAATGTTTTACAACACGGATCCCCACTTACAGTCCCTCAATTTCCTCCAACCCCGTTTGGTTTACCCCCACCTCCCATTGGAGGCGGCAGGGCCCCACATAAATCTGGAGGAGGCGTACATCTACCTTCTGGTGGAGGACCACCTCATTTCATTCATCATGGCCCACCCCCCTGGTGGGGGAGGCGGAGGAACACCACCCCCTCGTGGAGGTGGTGTTGGTGGAGGACCATCCCATCCCTATGGTGGTGGTGGCCCAACACCCTACTCTGGTGGAGGTGGCGGAGGAGGATCTTACCCTTCTGGCAGTGATGGTGGCCCACCACCCCCTCCCAGCAGAGGTGGTGGAGGCCCATCCTATTCCAGTGGTGGTAGCGGACAACCACCTCCTCTCGGCGAAGGCAATGGTGGTCCATCCTACCTTGGAATTGGTGGCATACCCCCACCATTTGGAGGCATCCCACACCCTCCCAGTGGCAGAGGAGGGCCCCCACCTTATTATGGTACTGGACCACCTTACTATGGCGGCGGACCTACATTTGGTCCGGGTGGCCCATACCCCTATGGTCAGTTTCCTCCTGGAACACCCTATGGTCAGTCAACACAAGGTCTCGTTGGTCCTTACATGCCTTATCCGTACTATCAATACTCGCATCCTAATCCGCAGTTTGCCTTTTTGGCTACTTTGTATCTACCTAACTTGTCTCGCATGACCAATGACCCCATTTACCATGGAACTAATTGGCCACTCATTCTGGTGAAACTTTCGTCAGATATCCCAAAATTTAATGCTAAGCCGGGTGAGGATCCTAAAAACCACGCGATGACAAACCACTTATGGTGTTCATCCAACTCCTTGATGGACAACTCGATCTGTCTTCGGTTATTCCAACGGACTCTCACTGGTTCGGCTGGCAAGTGGTATATTGAATTCACATTGAATTACCACCTCATTCTTTTCTTGATTTTGGTTCTCTTGCTATCATCTTTTTGACTCACTTCCAGCTTCCTATATGGTACGAGACTGGTACAAATCTTTTGACCTCGCTCCGTCAAAATACCGCTACTCATATATAAGATCATACACATGAGTGGCGGAGGAGACGATGTCTCATTAAGGCTCCTATTCCAGATCAACTCCTACCAGACTGGTTTACGAAGTTTCTCATTCCTACCGTAGCACGGGATGTTTCCATGGGTGGCATTGTCATTGAAGAACAAGCCATCGCTCGTGCCCATTTGCTAGACTTAGTCTATGCTCAATCTGTCACATTGTTTGATATTCTTCCTAACGTGCCCCAAACAACTTACGACCCCGCAAAACCACCCAAGGGACCCCAAGCCGATGGAATCATTGTATCCCATCACACCCAGCCTCCCTCTCAACTGTTGGTTCATCAAACCCCCAGGGTTCTTCCCCATCTCCAACACAGGCTGGTCATGATGGCACCACCAAATCATCCACTCCTGTTGTCACTGAAGAAGTGAATTCTATTTCATCAGTTTCACCTCATAAGTCTGGTGGTAAGAAGAAGAATAAGGGGAAACCTAAGAAATCTTCCATCCAGCAGGAACAAAAGAGCACCCCTGATGTTACCAAACAGAAAAGGAAGTTGAAGTATCCTTTCCTACTGTGTGGTGATGATCACTTTTCAAAGAGTGCCCCCATAGAGATTAAGTTCAAAAGTTTCTTAAGGGAAAACCCACACCCACAGTTCTCAACGATCCCTTCCCTGCGTAAAATCAGCAGTCGATCGCTCACACTTCTTCTTCCCAAGGAGAAGCATCCACCACCACACATGTTCTCATGATGCATAGTGAAACTATCAACTTGAACACCCATTCTCATTCATATGACTCTGTTCTGGAAAAGGAACCCATTGGAAGCAATACTGAAAAAGATTCCACTTCGATGCCTGACATCACTGTATCGGATGCTTCTCTCACCATTGAGAAGCCCTTGTTTGAGTCAGTGTTGCGTCCACCAAAGAGCACAATTAGAAAATCAGTTTTCAACCCTAATGCTCGGGCTACTCAAAAATATAGCATTGTAGAGGACCTAGCACAATCTCCTTGTGATATGTCGACACTCGAGGTCTTGCAAAACTGTCTGAATCAGCGCAAGACTCTCCTCACTGCCATCGGTGCAGTTGACCCAGATTCATCGAATACCATCATGTTCTAGCTAGAATAATTCAAATCGAGGCTGTCCCATCAATTGCCATTTCAAGTTACTACACACATTGCTGGAAAGATAATCCATCGTACCGTTTTGGACAAAGAAGCCTCTATGTCAGTCATGTCAATCATATGTTGGAGAGCCATTGGTTCTCCTGAATTGAACCATTCTCCTACCACTTTGAGATCCTTTGACAAACATGGATTTCAACCTCATGGCCTGTTACAAGCTTTGCCAGTCAAGATGGGGGGAAAGACCACAACCCTTAACGTGGAAGTGGTCGCTTCCCCATTAGATTATAACATCTTACTTGGTCACAATTGGTTTTACGTTATGATTGCAGTCGCATCATCTATCTTCTGCATAGTACAATTCCCTCATTAAGGCTGAATTGTCACAGTTGACCAACTGGATTTATACACACCTGACACCACTACTCACCTGGGAAATAACATTCCTTCAATTGGACAATCTTCACAAAAGTATGAGAGTGTGGGGGTTGGTGTCCTTAAGGATTCATCCCTTATGGGTGTCTTTCCTACTTCGGATCCCCTAAACCATGTTGCCACGATGAACATGATCTCCTCGTGCATTTGATCTATCCCTAACTCCACTGATTCATGGCTTGTACTTGATGAAGCCACCACACACCTGATTAGAGACACTATGCCTCTGTCACCCACTGAACTCATGTACGAGGCTATCCAGTTAGCATCGGAGGATGACTTAGTTGTGGCCTCCACCTCCTATTCTCTACAATGGACATCATTTGATCCTTTGGTACAGACTTTTCGTTGTGATGAGTCCATTATGGAAATCATGAGTGCAGATGATCCTCCGTGGGAAGACCTCCACCATCGTTCATCTTTCCTTCCCTTGTTGGATACTATGGAGAACAACATTCACACCATCTTTACACCGAATGTCTACTCTGGCTCTCATTCCTTGGTACTCGCATGTCAAATGGACTCCGAAGGCAATTTAGCCAACATTGAGCCTACCACTTTGATAGACATTTCGGTTACTCCTGGTGTAGTGGAACACATTTAGTTAGGCCAGAAGTGTTCCCCTGAAGAAGTCATCGCCGCCACGGCCTTATTCAAGTGATTATGAGACGTGTTCGCTTGGACCTATGAGGAGATGTCTGGGATAGACCCCTCCATTGTTTTACATGAAATTAAAACCTATCGTGACGTCAAATCCGTCCACCAAAAGTTGCGACCGGTACACCGCCGGAAGACTGCGGCAATCAAGGCAGAGATTGAAAAACTCTTGAAGGCTGGCTTCATTTACCCTATCCCATTGACAGAGTAGGTCTCAAACATCGTCCCTATTAATAAAAAGCAGGGGACCATCTGTGTCTATGTCGATTGTCGGGATCTCAACAAAGTTTGTCCCAAGGACAACTACCCAACTCCCTTCATCAACTAGATTATCGACAATTGTGTTGGAAGTGTCATTTTTTCATTCATGGATGAATTTTTCGGATACAACCAAATTGAGATCCACCCCGCCGACCAACACAAGACTACTTTCATCTATCCTTGGGGAACGTTTGCATATCACAAACTTTCGTTTGGTCTTAAAAATGTTGGTGCCACATTCCAGTGGGCCATGTCGTACGCCTTCCATGATGTGAAGGACTTTCTGGAACCTTACTTGGATGACCTCCTGGCCCACTCAAAGCAGCGTGAGTTCCACTTAGATCATCTGACGACCGTTTTCCTTAGATGCAGGTGGTACAATATTCGTCTGAATCCTCACAAGAGTATTTTTTGTGTTGAGTCCGAATGCCTCTTAGGATTTATCATCTCAAAAGATGGGATCTGTATTGATCCCTCGAAGGTGGAAGCCATTGTCGCTCTTCCACCTCCAACCAATATTATGCAACTTCAGAGTCTGCAAGGAAGAGCAACTTATTTACAACACTTTGTCTATAATTTCGCACAAAATATGCAAGGATACATGAGATTGATGAAAAAGGACGTCCCCATTCATATGGGATGAGCAAGCTCAACGATCTTTTGATAGTTTGAAACATTCCATTATGCATGCCCCTGTGATCCAACTGCTGAATTACTGTCACGATTACATTTTATATCTTGCGGATTTTGACACCATTATCACCATGGTTTTTGTACAGGAAGACCAGAACGCCCAATAACATGTAAGATACTATGCTAGTAAAGGTCTAATTAACGTTGAAACTCACTATTCACATGTTGAGAAGCTCGCTCTCGCGGCATTCATAGCCATGCAGAAGTTTCGACATTACATTTTGCTTTGCACCACCACCATCATCGCTGATTCAAACCCCATGTACCACATTCTGAATCGTCAAGTACTTGGGGGAAAGTATTCACGCTAGATCTTGATACTGGAAGAATTTGATCTTCTATTCGAAAAATCCTAGTCGAAAAAGTCTTTGGTGTTTTCTAAGCTCATCTGCGACCTCCCCCGTATTGATGTAGAATATGAACCCAATGACTCTCCGGATGAGTCATTGTTTATTATCAGTACGTCTGATCCGTGGTATGGAGATATCACATTGTATCTTCAAATGCAATGTTTCAACCCTGAATTGTCTCGTGACGAATGCCGTCGTATACACCACCATGCAAAGTATTATATGATCATCAGTGATACTTTGTACCATCCTTGTATCGAATCTATTCTTCGACGCTGTCTGAATCATGGTGAGGCTGAACACGTTTTGAATAACTGTCACACTAGGGAAAGTGGCGGTCACCTCTCTAGGATGGCTACATCCCAGAATATTTTGCGCACTAGATATTATTGTCCTTTTATGTTCAAAGATTGCATCGAGGCCGTAAAAAAATGTCCTCCATGTCAACATTTTCATACAAAAAAGCGCACTCATCCCACCCTATTACACCCGGTTATTTTCGTTGGCCCCTTCGCTAAATCGGGCATCAATTTCATGCATTGTAAGCCTACCTCGGTTGGGGGCATAGTTACGTCATTGTAGCTGTGGACTACTTTACAAAGTGGGCTGAGACAATTTCTACATACACAAACGATGGCAAGACCTCCGCACTCTTCATGTTCAATCATTTAACAGCGTGGTTTGGAGTTCCTCAAGCGATAGTTACTGACCATGGTTCTCACTTTATGAACCATATGGTTGACGAGTTGAGCGATAGATTGGGTTTTCACCATGAAAACTCAACACCATACTACCCACAGTCAAACGGACATGTCGAGGCCATTAAGAAGGTCTTGAAAACTATGGTCCAATGTATGGTGGGTATGCACAAGGACAATCGACATAACATGCTCTTATCCTCACTTTGGGATTATCAAACCTCCATTAAAACCGCCACTGTATTTACTCCCTTACAACTAGTGTATGGATTGGAGGCGGTCCCTCCTATTGAGTGCAAGAATCCATCCCTCAAACTCGCCATCGAACTTCTCCCAAACACTACTATCAAGGAAAAACACTTCCTCTACCTAGCTAAGCTCGACGAGACTTGCCGAGATGCCGCTCTTGCCAACGAGGCTTATAAGAAATGCATCAAAGCACAGTACGACAAGTCGGTAGAACCTTGTACCTACAACAAGGGAGATTTTGTCCTCACATATGATCAAAAACATGATAAGTTGGGGGCAGGAAATTTTGAGTCCATGTGGCATGGACCTTACATAGGAAACACGTCTTGGAGAAGGGAGCTTATGAGCTTGAAGACTACGATGGGGTATATTTGGGTGAGTCTCGCAATGGGATCTACCTGAAGAGGTACTATGCCTAAGTCTTTCATGCATAAGTACTTTTGTATATACTCTACATGGCGTGTGTGTGTTTTTGTGTGGTGTGATGCTTTGATTTGTTGCATGTTTACATCTTGTTTCATTTCTTATACCATGTTCTATCTGTGTGTGCAGATGGAAAAGTGCTATGGATTCGCGGACAGCAGCAGTTGAAATACCTGTAACCTTGCTTCTGTTGATATATATGTAACTTCAGAATGTATTTCACCGATGTATTTCATCTATGTATATTGTACTCCTATAGAGATGTTATTATTCCTCTATACGGAAGTGTCATCATTTGTATTGACAAGTGTTGCAAGTGTCATAAATTGCCGATGGGTTACTAGAACACCATGTGTGGGGTCGGCCCTGATTAAGTTAACCATGGGTTATTAGACTGAGTTAGACAAGTCAACCCTATTGGTTTATTTGGTAGGACAGGGTCTGTATCAATAGAGATCGTGAAATCTCTATTTGATCATCTTATTACTCACTCTTCCATCACTCGGAAAGTGGCGGACATGTGAGGAGGAGGATCAGTTGCTAAGAGAAGACTATCTCTTGTACTTCGGTTGTACTTTGGTTGTATCATTTCTCTTTCTATCTTTGAGGAAGTTGTGGGGTTTTTCACCTTTATGGTTTTCCCCAGTGAAACTCTGTGTGTCTATTATCTCATGTGATTGCTTGGTGTGATTGATATGCATTTTTATACTTGATATGTTGTACATGTTATTCTATCAGTAAATATCCTAGAGTATATTGAATTAATGCTAAAAAATTAACATGGTATCAGAGCTTCCCCGAGAAGAAGACATTGTGCAGTGGCAGAAACTAGGGTTTCTTGTTTATTGGGTTTCTCTCCATAGATTTTGGAAATGCAGTAAGGTCGATTGACTCTACTCATCAAGGAGAATCTATCTATCCAATCAGAATTCAATTCTGAGCACTTTCAGTTTTGGCCCTAAAAATTAGGGTTTCCACAAAAATAGGAATTTTTGAACTCTGAAGACATAGCTGAAATCGCCTTGGAAAAATCAAAGTTTAGAGCTTTGGATAGATATTTTTGGTTGGGTAAAGCTCCGGGAAACTCAAACCCTAATTCAGGGTCCTCCCAGTGAATCTAGGAAGACTAAAAGGCATTTCTGAAGGGTGAAAATTTGCAGATCTCAAAATCAGAATATAACAGGCTGATTAGCTCATCAAGGCGCATATTTATATCCTTTTAGAAGTTTGAAATTCAAAGTTTGAGTTTTTCAGGTTTCTCTGTCAAACCTTAATCCGGGACCAGATCCAGTTTTCATCAAATCAAGTGGTAAGACCTAAATCTTTTCTATTTCCATTTGAAGTACTCTTTAAATATGTCTCACCACACCAAGCTTGAGGATAAGCTTGAAGGGGTTGATAAATTTCGAGCATGGAAGTATAGGATTGGGTTAATCCTGGAAGAAAATGAGTTGGACACTTATATTAGTGAAGAGGTCCCTATCCCAGAGGGAGAAGAGGCTAAGGCTCTTCACAAGAAGAACTTGGTCCAGGCAAAGAGGATCATTGTTGATTCTATCAAGGACCATCTCATCCCACATGTGTCATCTCTGAAGACACCCAAAGAGATGTTTGATTCCCTGACCAAGCTATTTAAATGGAAGAACATAAATCAGAAGATGACCCTACGGAACCAATTGAAAGGGGTAAAGCTTCAGAATGGAGAGACCATTCAATCTTATTTTTCTAAGGTCTCTCAGATCAATGAACAACTCAAAGATGTGGATGAAATTGTGGACAATGGTGAAGTTGTTATGACCACACTAAATGGCCTACCTAGGTCATGGGATTCCTTTATCCAAGGAATTTGTGCAAGAAAGAAGTTGGTCTCCTTTAGTAGACTATGGGAAGAATTCTCTCAAGAAGAAGCAAGGATTGTGGCCCGAGAAGAAAAGATTGGGAATGAAGATCAAGCTCTCGTAGCTCACACCAAAAGAAGCAAGCCCAAGAAGGAGTACTCTCATCATAAGAAACCTTTTCATAACCATCAAAAGGGTAAGAAGAATCTAAGATGTTTCACATGTAATGAAAAGGGACACATTGCTGCAGATTGTCCCAAGAACAAAAAGGGCTTCAATAATAAAGAGAAGAAGGAAAACAAGAAAAGATATCATGCTCATGCTGCTGAGGATGATGAACCTCCCAAGAAGAAGGCTAGAGCAGAAAGTGATGACTCATCTAGTGAAGATGAATATGTTCTAATCTCATCCCTCACAGGTACTATCTCTCATGGATGTAATGATTGGCTAATTGACAGTGGGGCTTCTAAACACATGACTAGGTTTAAAGAATCTTTTGTAAATCTATCTGAACATGAACCACCCCATAAGGTGAAACTTGGGTATGATTATCAATATCCTATCAAAGGGAGTGGTGAAGCCTCCTACAACCTGGACTCTGGAAAGTCCTTGAAGATGAAAGATGTGTTATTTGTATCGGGGATCAAGAAGAACCTACTCTCCATCTCTGCATTAGATGCAAAAGGAATGAGGGTTGCATTTGTAGATGTCCAAGTCCAAATGTGGCCAAAGGGTAAAACTATTGATGATGTAGTGGTGATTGGAGAGCAAGAGGGAGGATTTGTTAAGTTTAAACTAATTTGACTAGCAAGATCACTGAAAGAAACATAATCACAAGATAGACAAAGATATTACCCTGGGAAACCCTCATGGGGTAGAAAACCCAGCAAAGATTTCCTCAATAAGATGATCAACCAAAATACAATATGTGCTCCAAGACTTGTCCTCCTTCTCTACCTCCTATGCAGACCTCTCAAACACAAGTGCGCTACTTTATGAGCTGAGCAAGTGTGTGATAAGTGAGGAGCAATCTCTTCTACTTATACTAGTTCTTGACTGACTAAATTCCCTTATGGGGCTGACCTCTCCCAATGAAGTCTAATAACCCCTAATTAATTAACTCAGGTCCGACCCCCACATGGAGGAACTAATAATCGGTTACCACAATTCATCGAAGGAATAAACATCTCCAGATACATAATAGGATCACCTCGGAGGGATGAAACATATCTGGAATAATAAAGTACAAATATAATATTCTTAGAAGTTACAATATTCAACACTCCCCCTTAATGAGAAGGATATTATAACATCTGTAGGAGCAAGGAGTCATCAACTACATCATACATGATACATCTATAAATCATCGAAAGTTTTCTTCAATACATCATCATTAGTAACTCAACCAGTTACTGGAACATCAACATCATCATCATCGTCATTGCACAATCATCAGCATCATCATTGCACGATCATCAGCATTGTCATCACACGATCATCAGCATCGTCATCACATGATCATCAGCATCGTCATCACACAATCATCAACATCGTCATCACACGATCATCAGCATCGTCATCACACGATTATCAACATCGTCATCATACAATCATCAGTATCGTCATCACACGATCATCATCATCTGGATCATCTCGATCAACAATATCATCATTGCAGCATACTCTATAATACACATGATCCTTCCTTTCAGAATTACGGGATCATGGACAATCCCTCCATTCAGAATTACGGGATTCTAGTCCATCAACTCTGGTGATCCTTCCTTTCGGAATTATGGGATCATGGACAATCCTTCCTCTCGGAATTACGGGATTCTAGTCCATCAACTCTGGTGATCCTTCCTTTCGGAATTACAGGAACATGGACAATCCTTCCTTTCGGAATTACGGGATTATAGTCCATCAACACTGGTGATCCTTCTTGTCGGAATTACGGGACCATGGACAATCCTTCCTTTTGGAATTACAGGATTCTAGGCCATCAATATTGGTGGTGCTCAGACAATCCTTCCTTTCAGAATTACGGGACCCAGTATTTATGGAGTTATCACACTTGGATGATCCTTCCTTTCGGAATTGCGGGATCCTTGTCCACTATGGACTTCATTCTTGAAGACATAGGTCTACGGATCAATTCAAGGGACTGAAGTCCGCAGACGATACAATCCCCACCTGTCCACTAAGGACTTCATTCTCGAAGACATAGGTCTACGGATCAATTCAAGGGACCGAAGTCTGGGGACGATACAATCCCCACCTGTCCACTAAGGACTTCATTCTCGAAGACATAGGTCTATGCATCAATTCAAGGGACTGAAGTCCGGGGAGGATACAATCCCCTCCTATCGACTAAGGACTTCATTCTCGAAGAAATAGGTCTACGGATCAATTCAAGGGACCGAAGTCCGGGGACGATACAATCCCCACCTGTATCCTCATCAATATAGATATCGGTAGTACATCACTAGTACAAGTACATACAAGTATCCTCATCAATACATGTATACATATCATCAAAACATGTATCCTCATCAATACATGTATACATATCATCAAAACATGTATCCTCGTCAATACATCAATATAAAAACAAGTAATATAAGTATTCTAAGTATCCTAAATCTAAGTAATCTAAGCATATATAAATATCTAGGTGTAATAAACAGGTATCCTCATCATCAACCTTGTTGTCGATGAGGGCAATCTCATCATTAGTGACAAAATCACTTCCTCTTTTGAGGAGGGTCCTTTTGAACTAGACCAAGCTTGTCTCGAAAATATTCAAATTTCATTCGAGACAGAGGTTTGGTCAATATATCAGCAATTTGTTTTGTAGTGCTCACATACTCGAGTCTAATAGCTCCTCTCTGCACCATATCTCATATGTAGAAATAACAGATTTCTATGTGTTTTGACTTATCATGGAATACTGGATTTTCTATCATCTTAATACAACTTTGATTGTCACACATGATCATAGTGGGATCCATTTCTAAGTCAAACACTCTAGATAATAGTTTTCGAAGCCACACTGCTTCACAACTAGCAAAGCAGGAAGCTATATATTCTGCTTCAGCAGTACTGAGAGCCACACTACATTGTTTCTTGTTGAACCATGAGATCATGGCATATCCAAGACCATAACATCCACTTGATGTACTCTTTCTGTCTGAAACACTTCTTGCCCAATCAGAATCTGAGTAACCATGTAATCTGAGTTCATGACTTCCAAGATAATATAGACCAAAATATAATGTACCCTTTAGATACCTCATTACATGCTTTGCAGCTATGAAGTGAACCTTTCTAGGTTCTACTAGATACTGACTCAGGGTATTTATAACAAAGCATATATATGGTCTGGTATTTTTTAAATACATCAATGACCCAATGATTTGTCTATATAAGGTTACATCCACTAATTCTGATGGTCATTAACTAATAACTTCAAGTTGGAGTCCATGGGAGTGGCCATGTCTTTACACTCCAACATATCGAATCTTTTTAGAATCCCCACAGCATACTTACCTTGATTTAGAAAGATTCCTTTTTGTTCTTGCCATACTTCTAGACCTGAGAAGTAGTGCATTAATCCAAGATCTTTCATCTCGAATTCTGAAGAAAGCTTCTTCTTGCATTCAATAATTTGATTCTCATTTCCTGTCAGAAATAGATCATCTACATACAACAATAATATAACAGGTTCATCATCCATAACTTGGAGGTAAAGATTAGGATCAGCTTTACTTTTGGTGAATCCCATGCTTGTTAAGAAATTGTCAATCCTTCCGTACCAAGCTCTGGGAGCTTGCTTTGATCCATACAAATCCTTTTTCAGCTTGCATACATGTGTTCTTCCATCTTTAACCTCAAATCCTTGTGGTTGTTCTATGTACACTTCTTCTTCAATCACAGCATTTATGAAGGTTGTCTTAACATCCATCTGGTGTAGTTTCCACTTCATCATAGATGCAAGTGCCATGATAGTTCTAATTGAAGTGTACCTAGCAACTGGTGCAAATGTTTCTTCATAGTCAATTCCCTCTTTCTAAGAGAATCCTCTAGCTACAAATATTGCCTTGTATTTTTCAATGCTACCATCTACAGCATGTTTTATCTTGAATATCCATTTGGAAGAAACCACACTTTTATCTTTTGGTTTGGGAACTATATCCCAAACATCATTTTTCATTATTGACTAGTATTCTTCTGTCATTGCTTCTACCCACCCTTTCTTTTGAGTTGCCTCTTCATAGCTAGTAGGTTGTTGATCCACAAGATCACACATCAAGGCCACATAGTTTGATACTAGCTTTGGTTTCTTTCTTTCTCTAGTGGAGCCTTCAGAAGCTCCATATTTTTCTAGCTCCTTGAATAATGTCTCTATCCCATGTCGGCCTTCTTTTTCTAGATAAATTTGTAATGGGGGGTTCTTGTGGTTCTAACATGTCATGGTCCTTTGGTGCATCATCTTCAGGGATGGGTACATCTTCGTGATTCTAGGGGATGTGTCTACTTCATAGATTTCTTCAAGTTGGCATTTCCTAGATTTCTTGAGGGCTGCTTCTTCATCAAAAGTTACATCTCTACTTATTTCCATATGATGAAAACCAGGTATGTAAATTATGAAAGCTTTGGATGATTCAAAATATCCAACAAATATTCCCTTCTTACCAGAAGGATCCAACTTGGTTCTCTTTTCTTTTGGAATGTGAAAGTACACAGGACATCCAAATATTTTGAGATGACTTACCTCAAGCTTCTTTCCTATGAACACTTCTTCTGGAGTCTTGAATTCAAGAGCACTATGGGATAGTCTTTTTTGTACATAGACTGTTCTCCTAGCTGCTTCATCCCATAGATACATGAGTAGATCTTAGTCATGTATCATAGTCTTTATAGCTTCCATGATAGTTCTATTCTTTCTTTCAGCAACCCCCTTTTGTTGGGGATTGTAGGGAGTGGTTAGTTCCCTCTTGATTCCAACTTCCTTACAAAAGTATTCAAAGTCCCTTGAAGTGTATTCTCCACCATTATCTGTTCTGAGAATCTTGATTTTCTTTTCTGAGATATTTTCTATTAAGGCCTTGAACTCTTTGAATTTTCCAAAGACTTCATTCTTTCCTTTTAGAAAGTATATCCAAGTCTTCCTTGAATAGTCATCAATGAATGTGAGATAGTATTCAAACCCACTTAGGGATGTGGTGGGCATTGGTCCACATACATCTGAGTGTATTAACTCCATAATGCTCTTAGTCTTTGTTTCACTCTTTTGAAAAGGGTTCTTCACATTCTTCCCCTTTTCACATCCTTTGCATGAGCCATTATGGTCAATCTTTAAGTCTGGTAATCCTATGACCACCTTGCTCACATAGGGTAGGGCCTTGTAGTTAATGTGAGCAAGCCTTCTATGCCATAGCTCACTGGGGCTAGTGGTTTCATGGACAAGGGTAGCCTCTGGGTGACCCTTGAGTTTGTAAAGACCTCCTTCTTCTTCACCAATAACAATTGCATCCTCAATTGATTTTCCTTTGGGACACATAAGTACTTGTCCATCAATAAATGCAATTCTAAAACCTTTCTTATCTAGTGCTGAGATAGAAAGTAGGTTCTTCTTCAAGCCTAGTACATATAAAATTTCTTTCATCTTTAAAGGTGTTCCAAAATCAAGCTTGTAGCTTGCTTCTCCAATTCTCTTGATGGGATATTGATAATCATCTCCTAGAGCTACCTTTTGTGGAGAAGACTTTTCTTCAAGTCTTGAGAGAGTTTTCTTTTGACCTATCATGTGCTTTGAAGCACCACTATCAATAAGCCATGTATCTTCTCTAGGAGACACAGATCCAGAGAGTGCAAAAAATAGAACATACTCTTCTGCATCTTCTTCTTCATTCCTTCTAGATCTTTTCCTAGGGAGGGGCCTTTCTTCTTCTTTTTCATCTCTTTTGGATCTTTTCCTATGAGGACTTACTTCCTCTTCTTCTTCTTCTTCTTCACTATCATTTTTTGCAAGATGTGCTTTATGTCTTTTGAAGTGAAGATTTTTCTTCTTCCTTGAAGGACAAAATCTAGCAATGTGTCCTTCTTTATGACAATTGAAACATTGGAAAGAAGAGAATTTTCTACTTCCTTTCTTCTAAAATATTTGTGGAGATTGAGACTCCCTTTGATTATCCTTCTTGAAGTAAGATTGATTCCTCCTTCTCTTAGTGTGTGTAGCCAAGGATTGGTCATCCTCCTTTAGAAGGGATTCTCTTTTGGCTACCCTAGCTTCTTCTTGAACACAATCCTCCCATACTACATCAAACATCATACTTTCTTTTCTGGCACACATAGTTTGTATAAATGACTCCCAAGGTCTAGTGAGACCATTTAGAGCAGTCATTACAAGTTCATCTTCATCAAGAGTATCACCAATGGCATCTGGTTGTTCCTTGATTTGGGAGACCCTTGAGAAGTAGTCTTGAATGGATTCTCCTTTGTGCATATTGGTACTCTTCAATTGAGTTCTTAGGTTCATCTTCCTATTGATATTCTTTTCTTCATACATTCTTCCTAGGGCATCATACATTTCCTTTGGAGTCTTCTTCGAATCCACTTGGGGAATCAAGTGGTATATAATAGAAACGGATATGATTCTGTTTGCCCTAATCAAATCCTTCCTATGCTTATCTTTGGCTTAATCTCCTTCAAGTTCTGCAACTTCATCCTTGATATGATGATCAAGATCATTCTCTTCAAGAATGAGACCAATTTTGTATTTCCATGCCCGGAAATTCTCTATACCTTCAAGCTTGTCTTTAAGCTTAGTTCTTGGAGCCATCTTCTCTTGGGGGAGTCTAAGAGATAAGAAATAGAGTAGTACTTACCAGGAAACTTTACCTTTTCACTTTTCCAGATCTGCAACAGAATTTTTGGTTTATCGCACTTTTGGTAAAACTAGGGTTTGACTTTCCCAGAGTTCTACCCAACCAAAAACCTCGATCTAGGGCTCAAAAGATAGATCTTTAGAAGGGATATTCAGCCATACAAAAAGAATCCAAAAATACTAACTTTTGTAGAAACCCGAATTTTGGGAGAGAGAGAGAGAAAGATAATTTCACCTTGTGAAAGATGTTCTATACAGGCTAGCTCTGATACCATGTTAAGTTTAAACTAATTTGACTAGCAAGATCACTGAAAGAAACATAATCACAAGATAGACAAAGATATTACCCTGGGAGACCCTCATGGGGTAGAAAACCCAGCAAAGCTTTCATCAATAAGATGATCAACCAAAATACAAGATGTGCTCCAAGACTTGTCATCCTTCTCTACCTCCTATGCAGACCTCTCAAACACAAGTGCGCTACTTTCTGAGCTGAGCAAGTGTGTGATATGTGAGGAGCAATCTTCTCTACTTATACTAGTTCCCGACTGACTAAATTCCCTTATGGGGCTGACCTCTCCCAATGAAGTCTAATAACCCCTAATTAATTAACTCAGGGCCGACCCCCACATGGAGGATCTAATAACCCTGGTTACCACAATTCATCGGAGGTATAAACATCTCCGGATACATAATAGGATCACCTTGGAGGGATGAAACATCTCCGGAATAATAAAGTACAAATATAATATTCAACAGGATTGTACAAATTGAAGGGACAACCTGAACATGCCATGGTACATGAATCCATGGAGCCAAGTGAACTATGGTATAGAAGGCTTGCACGTGTGCATTATAGAGCACTACCAATTGTGAGCAAAGCTGTAGAAGGTCTTCCTGAAATAAATTCAAAGCATGAAGGAGTTTGCAAAGGATGTGCAAAAGGAAAGAACATTAAGAAGGCATTTCCAAGCAGTGAAAGCAAAACAAAAGGAAGGAGTTTGCAAAGGATGTGCAAAAGGAAAGAACATTAAGAAGGCATTTCCAAGTAGTGAAAGCAAAACAAAAGGAATCTTGGAAATTATCCACTCTGATGTCATCCAGTTCTCTGAGTGGGTATGTATACTATGTCTCTTTCATTGATGATTTCTCTAGGAATACTTAGGTCTACTTCTTCAAGAACAAAGATGAAGTATTTGACAAGTTCAAGGAATTCAAAACGTTGATGGAAAATCAAACTGATAAGAAGATCAAGACATTCAGATCCAACAATGGTGAAGAATTCACTTCAGGTGATTTCAAGAAACTATGCAGTGATTCAGGTATTAAGAGGGAGTCGACTGCTCCCTACAATCCACAACATAATGGAGTTGCAGAAAGAAAGAATAGAACAATCATGGAGGTAGCATAGGAAATGCTGCATGACCAGGATCTACCTATGCATCTATGGGAAGAAGCAGCCAGGACAGCTGTATATGTGCAGAACAGAACACCTCACAAGATATTGGACAACAAGACACCAGAAGAAGTCTTCACTGGTAAGAAACCTAAGGTCAGCTCAGAATATTTGGTTTTCCAGTATACACTCATGTTCCAAAGGAAAAGATGACAAATCTATATCCTTCAGGAAAGAAGGGCATCTTTGTGGGGTACAGTGAAATCTCGGAGGCTTACAGAATATACTTTCCAGGGTTCAAGAAGATTGATGTTAGAAGGGATGTAACATTTGATGAAAACTCAGCCTTCATCAAATCAAGAAAGACACTTGTTGAAGATCATGAAGAACCAAGGGAAAATAGATTTCAAGACACCACCATGACTGAATCAATTCCAGAAGCACATCGTGAAGTTGAAGATCCACAAATACTTGTGGATCCATCCCGTGAGAATAACTCTCACAAGAGGAAACTTGCATGGGCTAGAGAGCTCATTCAAGATGCAGAAAGATATGGCATTCCAGAAGAAGAACATAGAGCAAAGAAGAGAACTAGATCTCACACCAGTTATGTTGCCTTACTCTGTGATATTATGAACAAAGAACCTTCCAGTTATGAAGAAGCAGTGGAAAAGAAAGAATGGAAGGATGCCATGGTTGATGAATACCAGTCGATCATGAAGAATGATGTTTGGGATGTAGTCCCAAGACCTGAAGGGAAGTCAGTTGTGACTTCCAAATGGATCTACAAGATAAAGCATATTGTAGATGGTAGCATAGAGAAATACAAAGCAAGATTTGTAGCTCGTGGCTTCTCCCAGAAAGAGGGGATAGACTATGAAGAAGCTTTTGCTCCTGTAGCCAGGTACACTTCTATCAGATCAGTACTTGCTCTGGCTACAGTGATGAAATGGAAGATACACTAGATGGATGTCAAGACATCTTTCTTGAATGGTGTAGTCGAAGAGGAAGTGTATGTGGAGCAGCAACTTGGTTTTGAGACACATGATAGGGAGTCATATGTGTGCAGGTTGAAGAAATCCTTGTATGCCTTGAAGCAAGCTCCTAGAACTTGGTATGGGAGGATAGATATCTTTCTATCCAGTTTGGGATTTACCAAGAGTAAAGCAGATTCCAACCTTTACTACAAGGTTGAGGAAGGCAATCTTGTGATACTACTTTTGTATGTAGATGACTTGTTTGTAACAAGAGAGGATGGATTGATTGTCGATACCAAGAGGAAGCTTGCTGCCGAGTTCGAGATGAAGGACTTGTGGATGATGCACTATTTCCTAGGCATGAAGGTGTGGCAGAGTGCAGATGGAATCTTCCTTGGACAAGGGAAGTATGCAGTAGAGATCCTAAAGAGGTTTGGGATGATGGACTACAAGGCCATGGCCACACTTATGGTATCGAACCTAAATCTTCTATGTGATGCTTCATCTGATCCGGTTGATGTCACTGTGTATCGTTAGATGATTGGGTCCTTGATGTACCTGACGAACACTAGACTAGATATTTGCTTTACAGTGAACACATTGAGCCAGTTCTTGACAGATCCCAGAGGTGTTCACTTGGTTGTTGTAAAGCATATTCTGAGGTATGTGAAGGGTACAATTGATTATGGGCTTAAGTATGATGCGAAGAAAAATTTTAACCTACAGGGTTATGTTGATTCAGATTGGGCAGGCAGTGCTGTAGATAGGAAGAGCACATCTGGGTGTTGCTTTAGTATGGGATCAGGTGTTATCTCTTGGTTTAGTAGGAAGCAGTCTTGCATAGCACTGAGTACAGTCGAAGCAGAGTATGTTGCAGCTTGTTCATCTAGTTGTGAGGAAGTATGGCTGAGGATGATACTATTTGAGTTATTTGATCTTCCGTTGAATGCTACTGGTGTCTTTTGTGACAACCAGAGTTGTGTGAAGCTGATTGAGAACCCAGTGTTCCACGACAGTGCGGAACACATTGAGATAAAATATCACTATATCAGGGAATTGGTACAGAGAGGAGCTGTGAATCTCCTATATGTTGCGATGGATGAGCAGGTTGCAGATGTGTTGATGAAACCACTAGCCAGAGTGAAGTTTGAGTACTTCAGAGAGAGGCCTGGTGTTCTTCAGATTGACGACACTTCAAGGAAGAAGTGATGGACATATTTGCTGGAAGCCATTCCAAGCATGGTGAGAGGAGGATCCTTCCCATGGCTGTGGATGTAAGCGCTGGATGATGAGCATCAGGATGATGCTCCAGTTACTGCTCTGTATATGCATCATGTTGGATGCTTGTTATGTATATGCATCATGCTGGATGCTTGTTATGATCATTTGGATCATGTATATGTATATGCATCATGTTGGATGCTTGTTATGATCAGTTAGATCATGTATATGTATATGCATCATGTTGGATGCTTGGACCATGTATCTGGATATGTATCAGGTGGATACATTGTATGATCAGGTAGATCATGTATGTTGATATATATCAGGTATGATCAGGTGGATCATGTATCTGTGTATGTATCAGGTGGATACATTGTATGATCAAGTGGATCATGTATGATGATATGTATCAGGTAGATATTTGGTATGCATCAGGTGGATGCATTGGATGATAAGGATGATCATGGATGACGAGCTTCAGGATGTTGCTCCAAATGATATGCATCAAGACGATGCAATGATGATGATCAGGATGATCATGTACATCATGACAATGTATGGTGAGTATTAGGTTGATACTCTGTGGTCGTGGATAGGTTGTGAAAGGGTATAATGTAATATGTCCTGGAGATCTGGACAGGTTGTGCTAGTCACGTAAAAGGCCTCAGATGCTTTTAGAGATCTTGCTTGGCAAGACACTCTTTTAAGGTTTTGTTAGACCACATGTAATATGTCCTGGAGATATGGAAATGTTGTGCTAGTCATGTAAAAGTCCTCATATTCTCTTTAGAGATCTTTCTTGGAAAGACACTCTTTTAAGGTTTTGTGTGGACCACATGTAATAAGTATTGGAGATCTGGATAGGTTGTGCTAGTCACGTAAAAGGCCTCAAATTCTCTTTAGAGATCTTGCTTGGAAAGACACTCTTTTAAGCTTTTGTGGTAGGGGTCACATGTAATAAGTCCTGGAGATCTGTATATGATGAAAAAGGCCTCAGATGCTCTTTAGATATCTTGCTTGGCAAGACACTCTTTTAAGGTTTTGTGACAGTCACATGTAAAAGATCCTAGGAGATCCAATAGGTTGAGTTGTGTGCTTGTAAAATGCCTGGCATGCTCTTTCGAGGTTTTGTTGATGCACACAATCAGTCCTGAGGATTCCACACTATGGCCAGTGATGATGAAGACCTACAGGTGGTGGGCCTATATACAGTATGAAAAAGTACTGGCTCTGTAGAACTTCCTATGACGAGTAGATCGAAGATTGATTGAGATAGTAGCAACAGTGAGGACGATGATGATTTGCTGATGATGATCCAAAGAAGAAGACGTGTGCTAGTAGATCTGTGTCTAGAAATACCTTCCTAGTTAAGAGGAAGTGTTGATGTATATGTAACTTCGAAATGTATTTCACCTATGTATTTCATCTATGTATATTATACTCCTATAGAGATGTTATTATTCCTCTATACATAAGTGTCGTCATTTGTATTGACAATTGTCACAAGTTTCGTAACTTGTTGATGGATTATTAGACCACCATGTGTGGGGTTGTCCCTGATTAAGTTAACCATGGGTTATTAGACTGAGTTAGAGAAGTCGGCCCTGTTGGTTTATTTGGTAGGACAGGGTCTGTATAAATAAAGATCGGGAAATCTCTATTTGATCATCTCATTACTCACTGTTCCATCACTCGGAAAGTGGTGCACATGTGAGGAGGAGGATCAGCTGCTAGGAGAAGACTATCTCTTGTACTTTGGTTTTACTTGGTTGTATCATTGCTCTTTCTATCTCTGAGGAAGTTGTGGGGTTTTTCACCTTTATGTTTTTCCCCAGTGAAACTTTGTGTGTCTATTATCTCATGTGATTGCTTGGTGTGATTGATATGCATTGTTATACTTGATATGTTGTACATGTTATTCTCTTGGTAAAGATCCTAGAGTATATTGAATTAATGCTCAAAATTTAACAGCTTCGGCATCCTGGGTACTCTATTCACCTACTGGAGAACTCATCATCTCAGGGGGAATGTATCTAGGTTTGGCGACCAACGATGCTACAGAATATCAAGCAGTCATTGGAACCCTAATTGACGCTATTTCTTTGGGTATGGACCATGTTGTCATCCACTTGGATTCTCAACTAGTGGTATCTCATCTTAACTGAGTCTAAACCATCCGCGATCCCACCTTACTCCATCTCTACAAACGCATCCATCTTCTGGAAAGGTCCTTTGAGTCCATTCAGTACCTACACATTCCACGAGATGTTAACAGAGTTGCCGACTCTATGGACAACTTCATCTTAGATTGGTACATTGCACACACATAAACATATTCATGAATTGTTAAAAGTACACATAACATGTAAATAACTCATTTGATAAGGAAACACATAAAAAATATCACACCATTCATCCATTTAATACACATAATGTATAAACCACTAGAATGTCTATATATATATCATCATGAAAAGTAGTGCTGGTACAAAATCTGAAGCATGACGGCTTTCAGTGAGTCTCTACAAAATATGAAGCCTCGTAGCTTTCAGTAAGTACAAAAATATGAGGCCTCTAAGCTCTTAGTACATGATAACAACACCAGGCCTAGTGCCTGGCACGTACACCCCTAGGTCCAATAGCTCTGGCCTGCTGAGTGTGGAAATAGTCAACTGCTCTTGTAACCCTGCGAAGCAACGCATTGAAGCATGCAGTTGCTCCAACCATATACACCTCCATGGGCTATGGTACCTCATCTACCATCGGCTCGGGAACATCTAGCATCAACCCATTCAGGTTCGCATAGACTGCATCCATCTTTGCGATGGAAACATGTACGGCTGGAACCATGACTACTCCCTCTCCTCTCTCTCTCTCCTCGCAAGAAGAGAGACTCCCACTGGTCGTACGAGGCCTACATCTGCACACACATGTTGTTAACTCATCAACACTATAACAAAAATATCATAAATGCACAAAACTTAAAAAGTACAAGGGTTGTTATTCTTACCTATGTCTCCCCATGCTGTTCCCTCGGGAAGTACCAAGTCTGGGTCATCTCGGTAATCCGTACCATTGTACGGGTAATCCTCTACCATAAGTAACTGGACCTCTAGCCAGCTAAAGAAATCAGCACCATATGAGATGATGGGACCCCCAGCATGTTGGGCCATCACCTCTGTCCATCTAGCCACATGAGGATCCCTAGGATCCCTATCATCCAATGGCGCCTACGGGCGCAGAAGGGGAACCCACTCCAATAAGAACGAGATCACTATCGATCTGTAGCCGAACTGTTTGAGCTCGAATGTTCGTGAGGAGTCCCTCACACCAGTTGAAGATCTTCGTAGACATACAATCCTCCGCATATAGCATCTGAGACCGAGTATCCAAGTGAGGAGTTTGACTCCCTGCTATCCTCATAGTGGTTAAGAGAATGGCCCGCAATGGACGCTCTCACACATATTTTATGCGAATCTTCCCACTAGAGGCACAAGCGAGAGGAACGCAGTGTTGTTGGATCATGTCCTCTACGGTTCGATCACTTCCCCATGATCCAGTAAGAAGCACATTGTCCCCCCTCTGGGACAATCCAGTCAGAAAGTAGATGTACTTGACATCTATAGCAAGCACGTGCTCGCTGATCACAAAATATTGTTGAGACGCATCCCAACATCTAAGCATGTGGGTCAATAGGGGGTTTGGGATCTCATGCCCTGGATCTCAAAGAACATCAAAAGACCACAGTTCCTCAATGTTGTCACACACAATGGATCGTTTGCAATTTGCATATCATCTACCTCATGCTCCCGTTCTTGCCACTCCAAGACCATTTTCGATGCTTGTAACTTGCCAAAAGAAGAGTTTAAACACTGGTAATACTCACTTCAACCACTGAAAGGTCATTTTTTAGGCTTGGTTTGATGGTTGAGATGGACGTTTTCGCCGCCGCACCCCGTCAATTATGACAGTGCGACGTCGTCGCAGTCCACCTTTGCGGGATTTGCGATGACCCAGGTTCGTCACAATTCCTGTAAAGGCCACCTACGATGACCCAAGGATGCAATAGCCCTCCACAAATCCACTCAAAACCCCCAAAACTGAACCAAAATAAAAAATGTAAACAACTACAATTATGCTGGATGAAGTTTAGAGTTACCTGTTCCAGATGGTGGGTGAAATGGTCGGTTGTAGCTCTCGGAATCGACAAGTGAAGTTTTGGCTCCAAATGGCACTTCTCCTCCCAAATTTGGCAAATGAAACAATGGTGACGTGATTTGGCCCATTTTTCTATTTATAGACTAAAGGGATATTCTTTTTTCAAATATTTGATGCCCTTTAGTTCATTTGCTATAGTTTAAATAATTTTTTATTGCATTTGAATGCTTGGTTGACCATTTGACCTAGTCTTCAAGTGCACAGGTGTCATTACGTGTCTTTTTATGCCGCTTTCACGTTGGAACGATCATCTTAGGTATGAACACCCCTTGTGTATTTTGTTGTTATTTTTTCATTCACTAGATTGTAATTATTTAATGATAATGGGCTTACTCTTTGTTCTTTCTCGTGCTCTTGAAACTATGAGAATAAGTTACCGAGTTACAATTTATCACTTTTTCGGGCTCGTTAAAATCCTATGGAAAAGGAAGCCCCCCGGAGTCTATCTTTAAGCTCTCGAAATATGAAAAGATTACCAAGAGAACTTGTCGCATTCACGCTTGTTAAATAATTTTAATGGTCGTCTTCTTGGTGATAGTTTACCCCTTTTTCAGACCAGGGGGCACTACTTACGAAAAATGTATACTCTAGACAATCATGACTAGAAGAGTCCTCTCCCACGTTTTTTTACCCTTTTTTCGGGCGATGAGGCTAACTTTATGAAAAAGGACCATTGGAGTCTTCTTTAGTTCTTTTCAGACTCTCTAAACATGAAATGATGACCGATTTTACCTTCTATGGACTCATTAAACTTTCACATTGAAGGGCCTGCCATGGGATGAACCCCTCCTATCCCAGGTTCAGAAAATATTTGGGATTGGTCTCATCTATGAGATGAGCTATACCGAGCATCTGGTTACCCTCATTAAGATCGTAAAAAACATATGAGGCACTCATCATTCATGATGGGGAAAAAGGAAATATTTTATGTTACACCCTTTATCAGTGGCAGTATCTAGTCATTTCTTAAACATGGCACTCATTTGCATTTCAATACTACACTTGGATCATCCGGTTGTCCTCGAGTTGCACCTATTTCCTGAGTCTTTTTATTCCTTCGATTCATTCAAAGAGCGCTTGCATCATCAGTTGCATTAGGAGTTGGTATCATAACTCGTCAAGTCAATACGGCCAAGGCATTCCATGCCCATGTTCAAGAATACTTTCACTATTCATTATCTACAGTTAGTACACCTTCCATCATGTCGGTTTACTCTGATTCAGTCTTACATGTCATTGTACCATCCGATATGCTCTACAAATCCTTTTTCGTGTTTTGTGTCAATGATGAGGGATTCATCATGGCCCTCCTTCGACGGATTCATCCTTGTCGACTTCAACACATCATCCGAGGATCGAATCTAGAAACCATCCAAGTACCTTGGCCTTGCATGCCTCAATGGCAGGTCACCTCGCTTTCGACATGAGTTTACATCATTGACTCTTGATCGAAAGATTTCATCTCACGTTCGACCTCAACTCATTTATTCACGCTTGATGATATGTACTGTGATACCTTGGGAATCATTGACATCAATGGTGATCTCCCTTGCACTTGTTAATGGTATACATCAATGACCGGTAATCAAGTGGTTTCTACCATGTTCGACGTCAAGACATTTGTAATCACATGGATAGATTTGTATCATTGTGGGTTCAACTTGAAGACCCTGGGGAGTCATGTTTCACCCAAGTTGCGATGGAGTTTGTATTGAGTCACATTACACGGATCCACATTTGTATTGGTCGTGGCTGTGTTATTCTATCATCATGGATCTACGCTTATGTCTAGTAGCCATGATTGTCTTCAGTCGGTCATTACTACCATGGATTTGCATTGTATTGGTCAAAAGCCATGTTGTACATCATATGAGACTGTGTACTTAGAGTCAGTTATAATGCAGCAGCATTCTTCGTGCAACAAGTCATTGCCATTCTTTCTGTCATAGCATTTCACCTGTCCAAATTTCAACAACTTCATGCTATGGGGGGCATTCTGTTACACCTAAAATCCTACCATCATGAGATTCATTGTATACATCCCTAAAGTACCATTAGATAAGTCATTAACTTGGAAGAGATACCATTGCATTCATGATAGGTTTTGAGAGGTCATCGTAGGATGCACTCATGCAACCTGCGACGTTGCATCTTGCTCTCTTGCAGGGTGCGACGATGTCAGTTAATCGGAAAAAATAGATTCTTCGAGCTCATTCTCGGAGCCTACGCGCTTGGATCCTTATCCTTGACCTCTCGGGAGAGCCAGAACTCGGTTCCTAACCTCTTGGAAGGATCCACTATCTCTCTCCTACCACATCTTAACCTATCCTATCCATATCCTATCCACTTAGTCCTATATAAATGAAGCTCTACCCCTCTCCAAAGGGAGGAAGTCTATAGTGTCTACATGCTGGTGAAATCATCATTGAGAGATCTCTACTCATCCATTGAGAGACTCATACTTCCTTGGGAGGATATGGCATTGGCTTGGATGGAGAAGGATTACTATGTTAAGCCTAGGTTTTTATCATTCTTCTATGTACTTTCCCTCTATTTTACAGTGATATAAATGCTTTCCACCAATATTGTTGTGAATTGATGATATTGTGTAGTTTACCTGCTTAACTATTTACTTAGATCTATTATTGTATATATGCTTTTTACTTGTTTACATTGTTATGTGTATCTTGATAGGTCTTGCAGCTAAGATCTGACAACCGCAAGGTGTGGAGCAGCATCCAGGAGAAAGGACTCCAAGTCTAAGGTAAGACATCTAGTGACTCGATTCTTAATTAGATCTAAGGAAGTGGTTTATAGTCTGTACTATTTATTCTAGACTCACATTGAGCTAGGTAGATCTGGCTCATGTCCGCTCGAGTGGATTTTCCGTCAAACACCTGTGGCCCCGGTGTCTCCTTGTATGTCCATCTTGGAAACTAGCGTTTTGCTTAGTACGGGAGTGTGCAATTTTTGCACACGTGGGTCAAATTTAGAAAATCATCCACTGGGCACTTATGGCTAGCATTCCCAGCCGGAACCTGCCTAGAGACACTTGAAGGACTCCCCGGAACCTAGTTTTTTTCCACGGTTGGAGTTCTATGCCCCTGGCAGTTATCCAGCAGGTGTCCCTGAAGGCCTTTTGGATGTGAGACGGAACGAGCCATAGAATGATGACCATGGATCCAATCGACAAACCGTCATCTCCATTGGATTCAGGACGCTGAGATAGCGCTAGTGGTACCCCTCTCCTCTAGTCCCGTGGCCCCGGTGTCACATTGTACGTCTATTTTGGAAACTAGGGTTTTCCTCAGTAAGGGAGTGTGCAATTTTTGCACACGGGGGTCAACTTTGGAAAATCATCCACCGGGCACTTATGGGTAGTGTTCCCAACCGAAACCTGCCTAGACACACTTGAAGGACTCCTCGAAACCCAATTTTGTTGCACAGTTGGAGTTCTATGCCCCCGACAGGTATCCAACAGGTGTCCCTGAAGGCCTTTTGGATGTGAGACAGAACAAGCCATAGAATGACGAATGTGGCTCCGATCGACAAACCATCGACTCCATTGGATTCAGGACGTCGAGATAGTGCTAGGGGTTTCTGTATACTTTGGTCCGATGGCCCTAGTGTCTCCTTGTATGTCCATCTTGGAACCAAGGGTTTTGCTCAGTACGAGAGTGTGCAATTTTTGCACACGGGGGTCAACTTTGGAAAATTGTCAAGATGGTGATGATGATGAAGACGTTGATGATGATGGTGATGGTGATGAAGATGATGATGATGATGACGAAGAATATGTGATGATGGAGATGTTGATGAGGAACCTAGAGATGAAAATGATAATGAAGATGTTGATGATGATGAAGACGTTGACGATAATCTTTATGGTGATGGTGATGGTGATGAAGATGATGATGATGAAGACGATGATGACGATGGAGATGTTGATGAGGAACCTAGATATGACAATTATGATGAATATGGTGATGATGATGAAGACGTTGATGATGATGAAGACGTTGATGATGATGATGATAGTGATGGTGATGAAGATGATGATGATGATGATGACGGAGAAGATGATGATGATGGAGATGTTTATGAGGAACCTAGAGATGACAATGATGATGAAGATGTTGATGATGATGATGATGATGATGGTGGTGGTGGTGACGATGAAGACGTTGATGATGATGGTGATGGTGATGAAGATGATGATGATGATGACGGAGAAGATGATGATGGGGAACCTAGAGATGACAATGATGATGAAGATGTTGTTGTTGATGATGATGATGATGGTGATGGTGATGAAGATGTTGATGATGATGGTGATGAAGATGATGATGATGATGATGGAGAAGCTGATGATGACGGAGATGTTGATGAGGAACCTAGAGATGACAATGATGATGAAGATGGTGGTGATGATGATGATGATGGTGATGATGATGAAGACATTGATGGTGATGGTGATGGTGATGGTGATGGTGAGGATGATGATGGAGGAGATGATGATGATGGAGATGTTGATGAGGAACCTAGAGATGACAATGATTATGAAGATGGTGATGATGATGAAGATGGTGATGATGATGAAGACATTGATGATGATGGTGATGGTGATGAAGATGACGATGATGATGATGATGATGATGGAGATGTTGATGAGGAACCTAGAAATGACAATGATGAGGAATATGTCGATGATGATGATCATGGTGATGATGATGAAGACCTTGATGATGATGGTGATGGTGATGAAGATGGAGATGAAGATGATGATGAAAAAGATGATGAAGAAGATGATGATGACGAATATGTTGACGAGGAACCTAGAGATGACAATGATGATGAAGATGGTGATGATGATGAGGTAGGTCTAAATCCTCCTTCAAGGACATTTCCAACCATTAGGTGGCAATGATGAACATGTTAGTGCTACTCAATTAGATGATGAAGTAGCTCAAAACAATATGGAAGTTGTTGCATCACATGAACCACATACATATTCTCTAGAACCGATTCAAAATGACACCATTGAATTGAATATGATTGAAGGTTGTCAAGTGGCAAGAAGCCTCAATGAACAAATGACATCGCAAATCCAAAAACCCTAGCATGAATGGTTATCATAAGCCATGATGAATATAAATATGAATATTGTCACTAACGCTAATGAAAAAAGCCTTAACATGCCCTCATTTCCAACATATTTGAACAACAATGAAATTATCCATAATTATGTGGATGAAGGCAATGAAGAACCAACTCATGAAGCCAATGAAGAAGAATCATAGCTCCCAAATTATCCTCATATTCGTCCAAGTTCTAGATTAGTTTCCGAGGGTTAGATTAGTGTTTCTAGGGCTAGTTTAGGTTTCTAGGACTAGATTAGGTTTACAGTATTCTAGCTTAGTTTTCTAGTGTTAAATTAGTGTTTTTAGGGTTAGTTTAGCTTTCTAGGATTTATAGGGATAGATTATGTTTGTAGAGTTATATTAGTGCTTTTAGGGTTAATCATGCATGAATAAATAATCACATGGATATAAATCATAACTTAATCAGAACTCATACATCAAATAAATGATATAAGATATAAGATATCAAATTCCTATCTAACATGATTAACATTAATCATGAATGAATAAACAATCACATGGATATAAATCATAACTTAATCATAACTCAGACATCAAATAAATGATATAAGATAATGACATCAAATAAACTATCTAACATGAATAACATTAATCGTGCATGAATAAACAATCACATGGCTACACTATGTACCTCAATCGATTAGGCCTTCTGGATCCTCTCGGTTTTTTATTGTCTCGAATAACCTCTCATGCTCTGCATGAGGTAGTAAGTAGCATACCTTGTTTGATGTCTTCGTTGACATTGTTTGTAGTTGGATGTTTCTACCGACGATGAGGTGCATAAAGTGATAGACCCGTGAGCCTGGTCTATAATCCATGTATGTGTAGCCATTTCTCTTTGGTCCTTTTCCATCTACTGTAAGACATTCCCCGTAAACAACCATCGAGCTAGTCAGAAAGGTAATTCCTTCACTATCGGTTAATGATGTGAGGAGGGTTTGCTTCCCCTGGATGCATCGTGCCAACCAATAATTCATCCCAATTGTGTTGTCTGTCGGGGCGACAACTGCATAGATGTGTCCTGCAAAAATGCATTTTAAGGTCATATTCCAACAAGTAGTGGTTTTATAACTTGGATAATTACAAAAACAAGGAGGGAACTGGGATATGCATGCAAAAATGTTTACCTGGATGTACAAGATCAGATATATGATCATATTCATTCGAAATAGAGGACTGTCCTTCCTCTAGCTGGATTGTTTCAACAACTTCACGTGGGTCCACTACAAGTGATACATGATCCCATTCATCAACCCAATCCATTAATTCGCACTCATCCCACTCACAACTGCTGCAAGACCCACAAAAGCAAGCAAGTTTTCGCGTCCATATTTCAAATAAGGGGTTGTTTGAGCTTTGAACCGAATGAAATCCATGAGTGCCTTGCACAATACTACAACTATAAGAATCCGATTGATCTATATCAACTACATTCCATAAATTTTTGACAACATGTCCGCTACCTGTTGGTATGTGTCGCTCTATGGTTCGATCTGACATTTTTGCTTTGCACCATCGAACTATGGATTCAGCATTCTGAATATGAGCATCTCTCATGAACCTCATCTCCTCCCTTTGTAGGGAATTTTTTATACATGCTCCAGCCCCGTCATGCTCTCCCTTTCCATGCCCCGTCTCAAAATAGTTCCATAAATATAGCACATCATAAGTCTTGTGCAAAATACTCAACCACAGGAAAACACATGCATTTTTGAACTGGCTTGCACAACCATCTAACCATATCCAATGTTGATCCATCTGTATTCCTCTCTCCTTCAACTAATCATAGAAATTTTTTAAGCAATGCTACACATAATGTAGGTCATGGAACCTGTCGTCACTAATGTAGAAGTTGGTCTCTTCCAATATTATCCTCATGTTGTTGCTGCTCTTTGGCGTGTGCCTATACGTGATATGGACCATTATGATAACTTGGTCTGAATTGTAGTATTGACTTTGAATCTCATTTTGTGGCTGTAGGGTGTAGTTTTCAGTAAAGTCCATAACCAACAATATTGTGCCATTGGGAAAGGTGTCTCTGCACTATCTATACTGTTCATCCTGCCATTGTGCTACATGGACATGCTGTACATACTGCTCCGCCTTTTGGTAGAATTCCTTCGTGAAATTGCAAATTTGTACTTGGTGCCACAAAAACAAGGTCATTAATACAACGTGACATTTTCAATTTGAATATATATATATGTAAAAATTCAACATGTACAGTATGAAAGTATGCAAACTTAGATTACCTGTGACTTCGCCAATTCAATTTTTTTGCTTTCCTTCGAACTATCTACTTGATATGTTATGTACTGGAAGTTCTGCATTTCTATTGATATCCTCCCAAATTCGTGCTCCACAGTTGCATGGATGTAGTGACTCAATAATGCAAATCCACTGCAACTGGAACATCTCCCATATAAACATGATCTTTTATAATATTTTTGTCCTTCAGGTCTTGGACACATTATGCTATGTATAAATTCTCTGGATGCATTCGGTGGTTGTAACGATGGGAAATCCTGCACAATGTTAGTATGCAAACCACAAAAAATATGTCTATATGTATGATAATAGTACTCAAATTATACATGGTATCTACAACAACATGTATTGCTATCAATGCAAATTCTAACATACCAGGGTTTGCATTTTCAAAGGACCTTTGGCCCAAGTTCAATTGTGTGTGCTCATTCTTGAACCTCTCATAGAGTTTTGTTTGTGTCATGTCAAGGAAGTGCTTGACATGGGGTTCACCCCCCCTAACACCTTTTCTCAACTTTAAAACATCTCTTTGGTTCGATGGCGGTCTAGTGTTATCATGCCAAAACGTTTGCACTAGTTATTTAACAGCATCAATAAGCTTCATGTCTGAACGAGGTAACCTACCAACAAATGCCCAACAATCTTTTTGGCCCGGGGTCTCAAGTTTTTCTCTAATGGCATAATACTTTTGAAGAGTATTTCCATCTACTTAAAATATTTTACATGTGTGTGATAGTAGGCGACGTTGCCTTGTGGATTTGTCTACAATTGATTATGATAGTACACGATGGGCCTCATTAAAATCTTTTGTACGAGAAGTTTTTCCAATCAAATTAACTGCAGATTGTAGATTTCTAACAACATGATTGTTGGCCTATGAAATTCTAACTACCTTTATGCCCCAAATTCTCTTAACATGAGCTAGACAAGGTGATTTTAACAATGCAAGAAACAATTGACATTTTGCTGCATCGGTTTTGGATTCAAAAACATCTTTGATTATCTTTCTACAATGGAAATCAATAGTGCATTTGAGCATCTTACCATCAAGTCTTGAAAATGAACTTTCATCCACATGAATACATCTATGAGTTCTTCGTCATCCGGTTGATAGTTGAGGCAAGGGAGTCGGCAAGGAAGTACGAGTCTCGTCAACGGTTTGTTGTGGCCCTTCATTCACAAATTGGTCCTGCAAGGGAGTGTGTTCACCATGTGTGTGCTCCTCTTGGGGAGGTTTCCAATTAAGAACTTGTTCAACATCCATCCCTTCATACCCGACATTAGGCAAGATTTGATTCACTTCAACCACTTTGTCATTGCTTGTTGATGGATCTAAGGCACTAACATTTTTATTTCTATGGTTTTGCATGTACAACCTGGCATTTTCTCTTATCTCATGGGCCTTTTCAGGGGGAAGCTCCTTCCTTCTAGAATTTCTTTTATTATTATGTATGTTGCCCATATTCAATGCATTTTTTAGAAAATAAAAAATATCACCCCTACAAGAATGAACAACAAGCAAGATATTAAAACTCGATGTGCATGATTATTAAAGTTTGATGTAGCAATTGATTATGTACAACAACATCTAGTGAGAATGTTTTCATATAATCTTAAACATTAATGGGAATTCCCTACATATAACTACAGCTTTACCTCTAGGAACTCAGTAGGATGGTATTGGATGGTGCTATGGGATGTTAGTATGAGCAAATTCCCTACAAGGGAGAAGCTCATACTCACTTCATTTTAATGGTATGGATGAGGGAAAATAGCCCCAAAAGACTAAGAGTTTTCAATTCTTTAGGTGTATGTGTGAGTTGTTGTAGTGAAACCATGAGGAATTCAACAAATGTTGGTCTACTAGATGGAGGACTGTGATTATGAAATGTTATTGGTGGTGATGCAAGTGATTTTTTTTTACTATCTTCATGAAAGGTTGAAAGCATTGCTTGGTGCATGTTGTAGTTTTTTTTTGGTAAGATGTTTTTATTGTCTATGTTGAAGATTAAGAAGACTAAAATAGATCTATCATACAATTCATGAGGAAAAACCAAAATAGATGCCATTCAAACAAGTGAATGAAGACTAAAATACATTTCACAAGATTAAATTGTCACCATACCTCAAGGATTATGATTGCTATTTGCTTCAAATGCAAAATGCTCCTTTGATGTGTCCACTATATGTAAGAAGAGTTCATGTGTGTCCAAGTAGCATGAGAATTCAATCCAAGGAGCCAAATAGAGTCCAACTATTGTGTATTCACTCAAATGATCCAAATAGAGCCCAAGAGGTGTGTATTCAATCCAAATAGCCAAATAGAGCCCCAAATGTTGTGTATTCTATCCAAATGGCGTATGAATTCAATATAAAATGTAAACGCTTGTCGAACTGTGCGTGAAAACAACCAACAAAACGTGATGAAGCAGGGAGAAAATGTGGAAGAAGAGCGCGGGTGTTTTTCTAAATTTCATCTTCAACAGGGACGCACACGCGCTAGGAGAGCGTGCGCGCCACTACTGAACGCTGTATATTTTGGTGGGTAACGTTCACTGTATTTATTACCCAACAAATCTAAATATGTCAGTTTATTCCTAGAGGCCCTCCCCCATAAAATCCTTTAGGCCCTATTTTAACCCATAATTCCTAAGTGCATTTAAGTGCTTCTAGGTGTTTAGGGGTTTTGGGGTTAGGATTATAAGGATTGTAGATTAAGAGTTAAAGGTTATAGGGATTATAG
>BSBM01000487.1:8182500-8357500 GCA_027924585.1 Larix kaempferi | reverse complement strand
ATTGTTTTTAGGAAACTATGACTAGGGATAAAAAGGGAACCTCAAAGGAGATTGAGGATATTAGAAAACTCATTAAACCACTCTTTGAATACATGTCCAAGTATATGATGAAAGGATTCGAATTGTTTGCTAGCCAACTTGGGAGAAAAGGAGTAATAGGAGGCAACAACAGTTCTCATGGTGAGGAAAACAAGCCAATGGGTGAGCATATTTTCTCAAGCACATGACCCCATAATAGAGAAAATGAATTTTAGAGAAAACCAAGGTCTATTGTGCCAAAATTTCTTGATCCCAATGATGTGAAAGAAACTTTAATCGATTGGAAAAATTTGAGTGAAGATTGCAGAAACACTTTACCATTTGATCAATACCTCATTGTCTCAAACAAGCTCAAGATGAAGGAAGGTAATAAGAATCCATTTCAAAATAGAGAATTGAATTATGCAATAATTAAAATGCCACTTCCCACCTTTTATGGCTCATCTAAAATTTCTGCACATACTTGGGTACAAAATGCATTAGCTTGCTTGGAGGAGCAAAAGGAAGAGACACATTTTACCTTGGACATGAATCAAAGAGCATATACTGATGGATGCTTAAACTATGAAGGAGTTCCTACAAATAGGTGCTCACACCTCTATGTTGGTGACATAGAGACAACTTTTGGAAGTATTGCTGCATGAAAAAATTCCATTAAGCATGAAACTGAAGACATTGTAGCAGTTGAATAAGAAACAACATCAACTTCCCCATCATCACTTGAGCTTCATGAAGTCTGTCCAAGTAAGAAGGAAGAAGATGAGGAGGTTCATTTGAAAGAGCCTAATTTTCTTGAAGGGTCCTTAAATATGAATGAAAAGAAGATCCAAGAGTCCCTTACCATTCTCCATGACACTCAAGCATTGGTGTCAAATTCTTGTTGGAGAGCTGCTTCATTGGAGGAAACATCCTTCCTTGAAGACATGGAGAAGATTCAAAGAGAAATGTGCCACATCAAAGGTAATTTAATGTCTTTGATTTTTGATAGAAACCCTTTTTTTGAGCTTAATGAATTGTTACATGATGCATACTTGAAGAATAATGAGGATAATCATAAGTTCACAGTTCAAAATGAGCAACTTCTTGAAAAGTTGCAAGGTACTTGTTTTTACTCCTATGTTGCAGGTTGTCAAATGGTATTTTTTTTTGGAGGATTCTCATGACATGGTAGATAATGAGAAATGTGGAAATTTGAATATGCTTGATGTGTTTGAAGATGAACTTGAAGAGATCCAAACACTTGATGTGGTGGAAGAGGAACTTGAATTGTCTCTTGATGAAGGTTATGCAATTTTTAAAGAAGGGCATGATTCCTCTACATTGGAACTAATCTATGACAAAGGTTTCACACTTTTGAAGGAGCTACGTGATACTACCCATATGGATCTTTCCAGTGATGAAAATTGTGCACTTTTTGATCATTTGGGTGCGTTAGTTCATTCTCCTACATCCTACAATTCCATGTTTTGTAGCATTAGTCTCAATGAAGTATGGATGAAAGGGTTCTTTTTGATGGTGCCACATGAGGAGTATGGAGCTCCTAGATTTACCTTTTATGATTACATGGTTGGAGCACATTCTTATCCACATTTTCAGTAGCATACTTTGTTACTTTATGATGATGCACATCTATATGGATGCACCTACGATATGGATTTGAGTCACTTGAAGACTCATTGTTTGTTTTGCTCAACACTTGGGTCATTTGAAGTTGGAGGAACTTCATCCAACACTGGGGTGAATAGATTTATGATTGGAGAACATTTTTGTTGGAATCCAAATACTTTGTTATATATTTATGACTCTCAAATTCATGAATGTATGGGTGAGACTTCTTTGAGTCATTTGAAGTCTCCTTGTTTTTCTTGCTCCTTATTCGGTTCAGATTTTAGTGGAGATTCTTCATTCACTTCTTGGATGAAAGAATACATGGATGAATATTTTGATGCATATCACATCCTTTTGGAGCATCATGATAGGACATGGGAGCCTCACCTATGTGATTCGAGCAGATTTGATTTGTTACTTGATGCTTGTATGCACTTGGAAAATGGTGGTATACTTGCTTGGAGGTATAAGCACTTTCATGATTCTTTGTTGAAGCATCTTCTTGATCATTTTCATTATGTTGTTATGTACTTTTATGAAATATATTTTGTACTCGTGATGTTTGGAAGAATGCATAGAAGAAAATGGGATCCAAGAACTATGAATTGGAGAGCACTTCTAATTGTTGGAGTGCAATACAAGCAATGGGACCCTAGGATAATTCTTAGTCTCATTGGTTTCAATTTTTTGTGGAAACAAGTAGTATGGGGGATGGATTCCCCACTTAATAAATCTATTTTAATCAGATTAGTGCAGAAACAATCATGGTGGTTCCTCTCTAAAATCTTCATGGAAGCTCGAAGACTCAAAGTTGGGCAATTCAGTGGCAACTTCAAAGAATTATATAGAAAGAAGGTTCTTCAACACCCATGTTTGAAATTGCTTGAGGACAAGAAATATTGGGAAGGGAGGATTTTTCATGTCCCAAATTTTGCATTGGGTCACAATGGCCTAATCCCATTGGCCATATTCATGAGAGTTTTCCAAATTAATGTTAAGGGTCAAATAATTGCCAAGGAGGAAAATTACTAGTTTCCTAGGTTGTGGGTGGAAGCATTGGGATTTGAAATAAGAAGGATAATAAATGATGTGTCGACATTAGAATAGCATAAATATTTAATAAAGGAGATAAATAAATATATACAAAGGAAAATCAAATTGACATTTGACCATGAAGACACATGGAGGAAGTGGGACCCACACAAACTAGATTTTTTATGCCACATGGCATCCTCTTGTCATTTCAAATCCATAAGAAGCCCAAGGGTCTAGGGATGACCCTTGTTGCTAACTGCAAACCCCCCCCCACAATTTTTTTGAAAAAATAGTGGGGCACCTCCTGTTCTTTTGGGAAGAAGTTTATCTAAGAGTTTAAGGCCATTAAAGTTTTTCTTACTTCGCCTTTTGCTTGCTTCACTTTTGCGTTTTTCTTCACCCTCTTTTGCCTAAGTAAGTCTCAAAGTTATGAGTCACGATGACAAATATTTTTGAGTTATTGTTGTCACGATTGTGAACAAATTTTCCCAAAACAGAGGTAAAAGTTCATCAAAGTCTGCCGCAACGGCGGGGAAACTCGCGCATGTCTGCCGCAATGGTGGGGAAACTTGCGCAAGTCTGCCACAACGGCAGAGTTAAACAAACGAGTCCGACACGACAG
Organism: Larix kaempferi; assembly: GCA_027924585.1. Classification (NCBI taxonomy): domain Eukaryota; kingdom Viridiplantae; phylum Streptophyta; class Pinopsida; order Pinales; family Pinaceae; genus Larix; species Larix kaempferi. The sequence continues at coordinate 8,354,196 of BSBM01000487.1, read as the reverse complement.
AAGATTTGAGACATATTTTTTGAAATAGGGGAAGAACTTGCGAAATTCCTTCCATAACTACAGAGGAATCAGTGCTTCTCCTTACCGATAAACTGTTTCGTTTGAGATATTGCAACTCACCCACAACCCCAGAATAACTTGCCTATCTTTTCCGCAAAAGTTGATAGACTTACCTAAAACTTTCCGTCTCGCAAATCCATAGTTTCTCTTGGCGGGAAAACTCAAGAAAATTCTCAGCGATGGTGGGAAAGCTCATATATTCTTTCCGCAACGATGGAGGACTTAGCCATCTCCTCCTGTTTTCAACGGTTGGTTTTAATACGAAAAGTCCGGATTTGACCTTTTCCCATACGCCTTAATTAACCTCGTTTTATTTCACACCTACCTCATTAATGGCTCGCAAGCGTCAAGGGGTTTATATACGACATTAATCCCGTTAAGTTTTTCATAATCTCCATTGGTTGGAAGGCTCATCCCATTCCATTCGAGATTACACGCACCTGCTCCAAGTTCACTGGTTCAGCTGCAGCATCAACATTCAGCTTCTAACAAGTTAGTACCTTGCTAAGGCTCATGTATAGTGGTGTTCCCTCGTCAATTTAGGTTATATGGTCCCATTTTTTATTGTTTGAACCCATGCGCTGTGTTTTTTCTAATCTGACCATGGCCTGGGAAGACACATACCCATACCCTACAGAAATAACCCACCTCATTTTCTTCTAGGCATAGAGATTTTGGTACCTTGCTCACTGGTTGAGAAAACATCAAAAGAAACGCAGCCCACCCCTAACCCGTCTTAGAGCCATTAGCGTTATAGGATGAAAACAGTCCATTCAACATTACGCGAAGGATGTCGGTCTCATGCACACTAAAAATACTTTTATTTTCATGTTTGCATTATAGCGGCCCCGTAAATAGACATTTTTATAAGAATACATAGGAATTTGCATTGACATAAATATTTACTTAAACATGGTGTAGTCATTACGTATGAAATCTGCATTCAGTTTATGGTAGATGCACCAAACTAGAAAGATTGATTGGCATCCATCCTAGTAAGTTGCTGACACCACGTCATACTTTCCTATGTCTACCTATGTATTTTCATTGATCAGGATTATCAAAATGGTCAAAGGTGGCAAAAGAAAATCTAAATCAGCTGTTGCAGAATCTACTAAAGATGCGAGGGTTGAGACCACTTATGAGGATACTAAATGCATTACAGGTGTAATACCAGAGGTCCAATGGGGTGACTTATATCGGATGATAAGCGATCAAGAAATCTCAGACGCCCTGTTAGAAGAAGAATACATGTACCAGAACATTAGGACATCATGCATATCAAAGGTAGCCACCCACCCCGAGCTTTTTCCTTGTGCGGAGGTAATCGGATGGATTTTACAGCACGCAGACGCCCCATCACAAATTCTTTAAGATAGCAGAAGGGATTCCTTTGCATCTTTCACCCCTGCTTATGTCTCAACAGCTTATAAGTTACCCCACCCAACTTAGCGCCTAAGCGACGAATGGTTGGCAAAGGTTGAAATGGACAACCTGGAAATGGCATGGAAGCTGCTCGTCGTAGGCAAGCGGTTTGGGAAGAAGGACAATGAAGAGTATGAGGTTCAAAACCTGAGACCTCCTTTCAGAATGATTGCTCTTATGTTGAGCAGAATCTTTGGCAGACCTGATGGAACTATGTTTATGCTTCAATGGGTACCCATTATCCATTATGTAGCCTTCCGAGGAACTATTTTCAATTGGGCTGACATGATCTCATAAAGTTTAGCATCAACCATAACTGTTGCACTGGAAGGGATAGAAACAAATAGGTTAGAATTCTATATGCCATCTTATTTGGTGGACTGTATTGTGGCAAAGCATCCATTTCCAAAACTAGGATTCATTTGGAACCAGGACAAAGGCCCGGTATATACCGCATATAAAATATTTTGGGCATAGAACTACAGGTGGCATTACAAGGCCATTTGTGAGGAATTCATCATGCCCCTCTATGAGCTAATGTTTAACGAAGAGCCTAATTGCCAATTGGAAAATGCCATGGCGGTTTTAGAAAACTACGACGACTTTTATTTTTCAAAGGATAGCACCTACATCAGAATGTATGGAGGCTCGAAACCCCCATACATCTTGCCTAAGTATGCCACTGACTACATAGTTCACAAAGAGGCGGTACGACAAGTCTTCATCTATGGAATTGATGGTACATTGTACATCAGGAAGAAGGCTACTTTCCACCTTTGCCCTTCTATTTGGGGGCTTATAAGTTCTCCAAGATTGCATCGGCAGAAGATATCATAGCAGAGCTAAGGGGTTTTCATTTCGGGGAAAATATCTTTAAAAAAAAATGATAGACAAGGTAAGGTCTCCCAACATTGCAAAACAATACATTCTCCCTTTGAATATGCCCATTTCTATGATTCAGAGGAGGAATCATACAGGGTATTCAACAATATGACCGAGCTACAAATTTTCCAACACAGTAAAGATGGAGCCAACTCCAGTTCTGCAATTCTCAAAGAACCAGAACAACATCGGGAAAAGGAAACCTTAGAAGTTGTTGAAGCCCTCTCTAGAGAATAACAAAGACTACTGCAACAAGCTAAGGAGATCCAGAAAAAAGTCAACAAAAGGGAAAGAAAAGCCCAAGAAGATAAGCTCCAAGAAGAAGAAACCTAGAGAAGCCAAGCATCCAAAGATGAAGCTAGGAGGGCTCAATAGGAGGAGAGAAGTAGGCTGGAGGAAGTTGCTAAGCAAGAAAAGGATGAAAGACTGAAGAAAGAAGAAGAGGAGGCACTGAAGAAAGCAGAAGAAGAAAAGAGACAAGAAGAGGATGTTGGTCCTCAAAGCCCAAATATTAAAGACCTTGATGTTAATATCCCTATCAAGGAGCTTCCACTTGTAGCCTTCCCACCATCCAGGGGCAGCACAGTATCTACATGGGGTAGGTTTACCTTTAACAGAAAAAGGAAATCTATCATCAAAGAAACAATTACTAGTGTTAAAAGTCCTTTTCAACCTGATATCGTCACCAGGCATGAAACCACCGTCATGCAAGGTACTCAGAACGATCCTGGGCTCATGGCATCAATCTCTGTAGCATCTATTATGGAAACAATAGACAATGTAAATATATTGGGAGATGAATTGAAGCAGGAAAAGGAGAAATCCCGCCAGTTACAGGAGGCTTTGGTTAAAGAAAAGAATTATACAAATTTGATGATCGAGAAGAATGATGCTCTCGCGTCTCAGAAGGAAGGATTAAATATAAAAATTCAACAACTGGAAGCTGATAGGAGACCCCTGGTGATGCAAGCAAGAGCACTAGAGGTAATGAAAAGAGAACTTGAGGATAAAAACTTGAAGCTTGAATCTGGAAAATTTGATGTCACCCAGCAAATTGAAGACCTAAAAGAAAACATTGAAAATATGGAACAAGGAAGAGGACTGCTAGTGCAGCAATTGGAACAAGCAACCAGTAAAATAGAGGATATGGATCCCTTTTATGAGCAAGCCTGTGAGATAATAATAAGGATCTACAAGGTACAAGAACTTATAACGGAGGAGATTTGCAATCTGAAGACAATCGTGGCTAGAGTTGGAGAGATTGGTAGGGAAGCCACTAGGTGCAAGAGAAAGTATGTGAGTATCATTGAAGATATCTGAAAGCATATGGATTGCAGAGAAGGGAATTTTGGTTTCCCTACAACTCTTCCTTTTATATCCATCTCTGCTTTCTGAGAAGATGTGCGTCTTTTAGGCTTTTGCAAAGATTACAGAGTAAAGTTGAGCGAAGTGTCCATGGCTACCCTTGAACAATGCAACGGTTTGTATCATTAGATATGAACTTCCCAAGAAATATGCCAGATGAAGATGCCTCAAACTTTAGAAGGATTTCCGGAGAAATCCCAATGCTTGGCTGAGTTGAAAGACAGGTTAAATGCAGAAATAGTGTATGTCAAAAAGGTGGATTCATTGACTGCTGAAGACCTCCACCAGTGGATTGGTTAGGCCACTGTTCACAAACACATTTTAGAAGAAAGTCTCCGGGTTTCTAAAGTAGAAATTTCCAACATGGAAGAGGAACTCGCCAAGCATGAAGTCTCACTAAAGACCATGTTTCCTCTCTCTGCAAACAATGTTATAAAGGAGACTCGTGCTTGGGAAAGCCACATAGAGGAGTGAAACAGGGCATTAGTACTCAATCGATCTTCGACTTCAGTGAAGGTTCCAATGGCTGCAATAACTCAGGTCTCAGTAGAAACGCGGGAAGCCTCAGAAACACCCGAGTTAACATAGGAACCAGCCCCAAGATAACTCGCCTTTGCTCATATCTATTTGATTAAGGCCAGTGCGCCTCTTTGATTTTTTTTTATGTGAATACCTTTGAGATATTGAAATGACATTTGGACTTTAACTTTCGTTCCTTTTTGTAATTTAATTGGGATATTTGTCCTTTTATAAAAATGGGCACTACAAGACAAATTAAGAGAATGTGAATGGTTAGGGCATGTGTGGCAGCTCATGGAGCGTTTTGTAAAGCTATATATAGCTAGTATAGAGAGGTGAGATGGACTTTTGGCAGGTGAAGGATTTTCTTATGATGTACATGAATTGAGAAAGGATTTTGGCCTGTGGAAGATGGTGCATTGTTTGCTTTGGGATGTGACGAATGATAGCCAAACTATTTCTGCATTTTTCATACACATTCTATGATATCTTTCCTAGCTCTTATGAACTAATTCTATGCTGTGAATGATCTTCTTTCTGTGCAAATCTCTGTATCTCATGAGTAAATGGAATGATTTTTGTTTATAAAATGAGAGCTATCTTTGATATTACCCACATTCTACTGAAAATACATCTTGATGATTAATGGCTATCTGTTTAAATTCTCCAGATGTTGCTTTCAGTCATTTTACTCATATTTTAAATTCTGCTCCTTGCAAGGATAGGTTAATTTAGGTTAAGGTAGTTAGAATAGATTTGTTTAATAGCATGCATTTAATTTAAGCCACTTGCACATCATTCTCTAATATAAAATACATAAACAGTGTGTCGGTCCGCAACCGATAAATAAACAAATCTTTAAAAACCACACGGTAGCCGGACCGTTAACCGGATGGATTCCCTACACCAAACGGTGGGTGATCTAATTGGGATCGCTTACTGGGGAGAATCCCTTGCTGATTGATGCTGCGATTTTCGAGGCATCAACAAGATGGAAGGTCAATATACTTGGCATGAATCAATTAAGGTCTAATTGGAGTGAAAGAGTAACTCCCATGGAAGAGGAAGAGACATTTTGGAGCTAGTGAGACACTTGGACTAGATTCCTTAGCTCTGACAACAATGATGAAGATGCCATGAAACCTATGACAGAAATCATAACTGAAGGCTGACATCTAACATATATGACATGTCAAGGATAAAAATATCCTCCAATAGGTCACTCAAGGAAGTTAGGTCAGCTAAGATGCTTCCACATGTGATTTGGGGGGAGTGGGAGACTAGGAATTGTTGTACAAGTGGCATCGTTTGGAATCTCTTCCCAACTTGAGTTGGAATGCATCTCTTGGAAGGAATTAGACCCATAGAGAGCTTAGAAACTTTTTACATTTCAAGAACAAAGAATGAAGGCATATTTTGATAATTTTTAGAATTTTCAATTCCATTTGTGAAGATGGAGAGCTAGTGGATGACTAGTTTCTCGCCTTAGCCAATTTCAAGGGTGAAAGATTCCCATCTAAGTTGGAAAGGCCATTCAGAACTTTCATTTGGAGATTTAAGGAGTCTTAATTTGCAGGTGTAAGCTACAGGGAAGCTCATGGTTTCTTCTAGTGCATCTCACTCCTTCAAATTGGAAAGGCCATTCAGAACTTTCATTTGGAGATTTAAGGAGTCTTAATTTGCAGGTGTAAGCTACAGGGAAGCTCATGGTTTCTTCTAGTGCATCTCACTCCTTCAACCATTTCCAGTTTTCATGGCATATTCTTGATCCTTGAGCGAGGGCGTTTTTGGTGAGCTATTGTACTCTTTGGGGGAGATTCTCATGCTCCATTTAATTTTTAATATGAATTAAATACTCTGTTCTTCATCTTCATAAATTTCCAGGTCGAAATTCCAAGTGTAAATGTATAAATCTGTTTTTTAATGAAAGAATGGTGTCATTTCCCCACCACCTCGATGTGTAGCAATGATGTACTGATGTATTCGAATGAAATATCATTCCTATGATTTATTTATCATTAATGGAATTCCATTTATGAGATGCACAAGTTTCATGTTCAGTACTTAATAATTTGGAGTCATTTTGATCATTTTAATACCATTTGAAGAAGATTTAATACCATTTCCCCCAAGGTCTAGACTAGTTGTTTTGCATCTGATTTAAGGGATTTATAGCAAACATTAAAGGTTGAATGGTGATGCATATGAGTTCATTCATATTTCCTTTATATGTCCCCTAATTCTATTCATAAATTTGATTTGCATTGAGTGCACTTGGAAGGTCATTTTCATCATCTACCCTAGGGGATTTGAACCACAATTTACTAGTAAAACTCCATACATTGACCAGATTTCCAAATTGAGTTGCAGAAGTAATTTGATGGTTAAAAGAAACCTATAAAAACCATTTTTATGTATTAACATCATTCATACACCTTCTGGTACACTTTGGGAGCATTTGGAGCTATTTGGAACCATCTACCATTGGGGGTTTGGGCCTCAAAATTACAAGTAAATTCCCTGAGTTCTCTTGGATACCTATTCGACCCCAAAACCACATATAATGCTGTAAATATACTTTAATTAATGTATTATGACAGATACAAGTCTCATACCAACCATCAGTGGAGGTTGTACAGTGCTTGGAAGAGATTTGTTCCAAGACCCAAGGGGGATTTCCACTTCCCAAATTGACTAGTCTTGTACCGAAACTTCTTCCCTTGAAAATTGCAGACCATGGTTGGGTATATCAGTTGATTATATGTATGGTATATGTTTTCATGTGTCCCATCACCCCTCATTACCTTCCTCACCAAGTTTGAAAGTGATTGGAGGAGATTAAAATTAGTTGTATCCACATACCTAGAGATGAAATTTGGTGAATTTGAGCACATTGGGAATTTTATTATAAAGGGACATTACAAAGTGAGTCTTTATTTCCTTAGGAAATTAAGGGAAGGGTTTTTGTTAAGTCAGCATGTCAACTATTTTTACATTGTTGAATTTCAAGGGGTGGGTTGTGGGATTGCACAAGATAGAGATAATGCTAGTTGTAACCCATTCCTAGTTACTTACCATCCTAGATGAATCCATAACCCCCAAATCCATCATCCAATGATAGGAAATAACATTAACCATACCTGGGCATCCATATCCATCTTGACTTGGAGACTAGTGCAACATAGTAGATTCATAGCACTATCTTGCGAGGAGCGAGCTTCCAGTGACATTGGGAGAGGATTTGGGTTTCCATCCCATATAGTAAGTGTTGATGTATATGTAACTTCGGAATGTATTTCATCTATATATTTCATTTATGTATATTGTACTCCTATAGAGATGTGTTATTCCTCTATAAGGAAGTGTCGTCATTTGTATTGACAAGTGTCGTAACATGCCGATGGGTTATTAGACCACCATGTGTGGGGTAGGCCCTGATTAAGCTAACCATGGGTTATTGTGCTAAGCTAGACAAGTCAGCCCCATAAGTTTATTGGGAAGTCAGGAAAAGTATAAATAGAGATCTCCCGATCTCTATTTTGATCATCTCATTATCTCACTCTACATCACTCGGAAAGTGGCACACATGTGAGGAGGAGGATCAGCTGCTAGGAGGAGTCTATCTCTGTGTACTTGCGTTGTACTTGGGTTGTACTTTGGTTGTATCATTACTCTATCTATCTTTGAGGAAGTTGTGGGGTTTTTCACCTTAGGGTTTTCCCCACAGAAACTCTGTGTGTCTATTGTCGTTTATGTTTGCATCTTGTGATGATTGATATGCTTGCAATGATTGATATGCATTGATATACTGTACATGTTATTCTCTTAGTAAACATCCTAGATAATTTTGAATTAATGCTAAAAAATTAACATGGTATCAGATCTTCCATGAGAAGAAGACATTGTGCAGTGGCAGAAACTAGGGTTTCTTGTTTATTGGGTTTCTCTCCACAGATTTTGGAAAAGAAATATGATAGATTGACTCTCCTCATTAAGGTGAATCTTTCTGTCCAATCGTAATTCACTTCTGAGCACTTTCAGTTTTGGCCCTAAAAATTAGGGTTCCCACAAAAATAGGAATTTCTGAAATCTGAAGACATAGCTGGAAGCTCCTTGGAAAAATCGAAATTTAGAGCTTTGGATCGATATTTTTGGCTGGGTAAATCTCCGGGAATCTCAAACAATAATTTAGGGTCCTCCTTAGTGAATCCAGGAAGACTAAAAGGCACTTCTGAAGGGTGAAACTTTGCAGAAATCAAATTTTGAGTATACCAGGCTGATCATCTCATCAAGGCGCATATTTCTATGCTTTCAGAAAGTTGAATTTCACATTTTGAATTTTTAGGGTTTCTCTGACAAACCCTAATCCGGGACCAAATCCAGTTTTCAGCAAATCAAGTGGTAAGACCTAAATCTTTTCTATTTCCATTTGAAGTACTCTTTAAAGATGTCTCACCACACCAAGCTTTAGGATAAGCTTGAAGGGGCCGATAAATTTCAAACCTGGAAGTATAGGATTGGGTTAATCCTGGAAGAAAATGAATTGGACACCTACATCAACTCTGAGGTCCCTATCCCAGAGGATGAAGAGGCTAAGGCATTGCATAAGAAGAAATTGGTTAAGGTAAAGAGGATCATTGTTGATTCTATCAAAGACCATCTCATACCACATGTGTCATCTCTAAAGACACCCCAAGGAGATGTTTGACTCCCTGACCAAGCTATTTGAATGGAAGAACATAAATCGTAAGATGACTCTGCGGAATCAATTGAAAGGGGTCAAGCTGTTGAATGGAGAGACCATTCAATATTACTTCTCCAAGGTCTCTCAGATCAAGAAACAACTTGAAGTTGTGGATGAAGTAGTGGACAATGGTGAAGTTGTTATGACCACTCTGAATGGCCTACCTAGGTCATGGGACTCTTTTATTCAAGGAATCTGTGCAAGAAAGAAATTGATCTCTTTCAGTAGACTATGGGAGGAATGCTCTCGAGAAGAAGCTAGGCTCGTGGCCTGAGAAGAAAAGATGGGAAATGAAGATCAAGCTCTCACAACACATACCAAGAAAGGTAAGTTCAAGACGGATCAATCTCATAATAGAAGACCTTCTCACCACCATCACCAAAAGGGTAAGAAGGATCTGAGATGCTTCACCTGTAATGAGAAGGGACACTTTGCTATAGATTGTCCCAAGAACAAAAAGGGTTCCAACAACAACAAGAAGAAGGGAAACAATAAGAGATATCATGCTCATGCTACTGAGGATGATGAACCTCCCAAGAAGAAGGCTAGAGTAGAAAGTAATGATGATGACTTATCAAGTGAACAAGAGTATGTTCTAATATCTACTCTCACAGGTACTATCTCTCATGGTTGTAATGATTGGCTTATTGATAGTGGGGCTTCAAAACACATGACTGGGTTTAAAGAATCCTTTTCTAATCTATCTGAACATGAGTCACCCCATAAGGTGAAACTTGGGGATGACTATCAATATCCTATCAAAGGAAGTGGTGAAGCCTCCTACAACCTGGACTCTGGGAAGTCTTTGAAGATGAAAAAGGTTCTATATGTACCTGGGCTCAAGAAGAACTTACGCTCCATATCTGCATTGGATGCAAAAGGCATGAGGGTTGCATTTGTAGATGGCCTAGTTCTAATGTGGCCAAAAGGTAAAACTATAGATGATGTAGTGGTGATTGGAGAGCAAGAGGGAGGATTGTATAAATTGAAGGCACAACCTGAACATGCCATGGTACATGAATCCATGGAGCCAAGTGAACTTTGGCATAGAAGGCTTGCTCATGTGCACTATAGAGCACTACCAATTGCAAGCAAAGCTGTAGAGGGTCTTCCTGAAATCAAGACCAAACATGAAGGTGTTTGCAAAGGATGTGCAAAAGGAAAGAACATAAAGAAGTCATTTCCAAGCAGTGAAAGCAAGGCAAAAGGAATCTTGAAAATCATCCTGATGTATGCGGTCTGATGTCATCCAGTTCTCTAAGTGGGTATGTTTACTATGTCTCTTTCATTGATGACTTTTCCAGGGTTTACTTCTTAAAGAACAAGGATGAAGTGTTTGATAAATTCAAGGAATTCAAAAACTTGATCGAAAACCAAACTGATAAGAAGATCAAGACATTCAGATTTGATAATGGTGGAGAATTCAATTCAGGTGACTTCAAAAGACTTTGCAGTGATTCAAGGATAGGAGGGAGTTGACTACTCCTTACAATCCACAACAGAATGGAGTTGCAGAAAGAAAGAACAAAACAATCATGGAGGTAGCACGGGAATGTTGGATGACCAGGATCTACCTATGCATCTATGGGCAGAAGCATCTAGGACAGTTGTATATGTGTAGAATAGAACACCCCACAAGATATTGGACAATAAGACACCAGAAGAGGTCTTTTCTGGTAAGAAACCTGAAGTCAGCCATCTTAGAATATTTGGTTGTCCAGTATACACTCATGTCCCAAAAGAAAATAGGACCAAGCTAGATCCTTCAAGAAAGAAGGGTATATTTGTGGGTTACAGTGAAAGCTTGAAGGCTTACAGAATATACTTTCCAGGGTTCAAGAATATTGACGTCACCAAAGATGTAACATTTGATGAAAATTCAGCATTCATCAAATCAAGGAAGACACATGTTGAAGATCATGAAGAACCAAAGGAAACCATATTTCAATACACTACAATGACTGAAGCAATTCCAGATGTTGATCGTGAAATTGAAGATACGCAAGAACCTGTAGATCCACCTCATCAGAAGGACTCTCACAAGAGGAAACCTGCATGGGATAGAGAGCTCATTCAAGATCCAGAAAGATATGGAATTCTAGAAGAAGTACACAAAGCAAAGAAGAGAACTAGATCACATACTAGCTATGTTGCTTTACTCTGTTATATCATGAACAAAGAACCTTCCAGTTATGAAGAAGCAGATGAAAAGAAAGAATGGAAGGATGCCATGGTCAATGAATACCAATCAATAATGAAAAATCATGTTTGGGATGTAGTCCCAAGACCTGAAGGGAAGTTTTTTGTGACTTCCAAATGGATCTACAAGATCAAGCATGCTGCAGATGGTAGCATAGAGAAATACAAAGCGAGATTTGTAGCTTGTGGCTTCTCACAGAAAGAAGGAATCGACTATGAAGAAACTTTTGCTCCCGTAGCTAGATACACTTCCATTAGATCAATACTTGCTCTGGCTGCAGTGATGAAATGGAAGATACACCAGATGGATGTCAAGACTGCTTTCTTGAATGGTGTAGTCGAGGAGGAAGTATATGTGGAGCAGCCACTTGGTTTTGAGACACATGACAGGGAGTCATATGTGTGCAGGTTGAAGAAAGCCTTGTATGGCTTGAAGCAAGCTCCTAGGACTTGGTATGGTAGGATGGACAGCTTTCTATCCAGTTTGGGATTTACCAAGAGTAAAGCAGACTCTAACCTTTACTACAAGGTTGAGGAAGCCAATCTTGTGATACTACTCTTGTACATGGATGACCTGTTTGTAATAGGTGAAGATAGTTTGATTGTTGATACCAAGAGAAAGCTTGTTGTTGAGTTCGAGATGAAGGACTTGGGGATGATGCACTATTTTCTGGGCATGGAGGTGTGGTAGAGTGCAGATGGGATCTTCCTTGGACAAGGGAAGTATGCAGTAGAGATCCTGAAGAGGTTCGGGATGATGGACTGGAAGGCCATGGCCACACCTATGACATCGAAACTGAAGCTTCTATGTGATGCTTCATATGATCTGGTTGATGTCATGATGTATCATCAGATGATTGGGTCCTTGATGTACCTGATTAACATGAGACCAGATATCTGCTTTGTGGTGAACACATTGAGCCAGTTCCTGATAGACCCTAGAGGTGTTTACCTGGTTGCTGTAAAGGATATTCTGAGGTACCTGAAGGGTACAGTTGACTATGGGCTCAAGCATGATGCGAATCAAAATTTTAACCTGCAGGGCTATGTTGATTCGAATTGGGCAGGCAATGATACAGATAGGAAGAGCACTTCTGGCTGCTACTTCAGTATGGGATCAGGTGTGATCTCTTGGTTTAGAAGGAAGCAGTCCTGCATAGCACTGAGTACAGCTGAAGCAGAGTATGTTGCAACTTGTTCATCTAGTTGTGAGGTAGTATGGCTGAGGAAGATACTATCTGAGTTATTTGATCTACCGTTGGAGGCTACTGGTATCTTTTGTGATAACCAGAGTTGTGTGAAGTTGTCTGAAAACCTAGTGTTCCACGGCATGTTGAAACACATTGAGATCAAATATCACTATATCAGGGATATGTTGCAGAGAGGAGCAGTGAAGCTCCTGTATGTTGCGATGGATGAGAAGGTGGCAAATTTGTTGACGAAGCCACTAGCCAGAGTGAAGTTTGAGTACTTCAGAGAGAGACTTCGTGGTCTTTAGATTGATGACACTTCGAGGAAGAAGTGATGGACACATTTGCAGGAGCCATTCTGAGCATTGTGAGAGGAGGATCCTTCCATGGTTGTGGATATAAGTGTTGGATGATGAGCATCAGGATGATGCTCTAGTTACTGCTATGTATATGTATGTACGCATCATGTTGGATGCTGGATATTATCAGTTGGATCATTTATATGTATGTATGCATCATGTTGGATGCTTGTTATGATTAGTTGGATCATTCATATGTATATGCATCATGTTGTTTGCTGGATATGATCAGTTGGATCATTTGTATGTATATGCATCATGTTGGATGCTGGATATCATCAGTTGGATCATGTGTATGTATTTGTAGATGTATCAGGTGGATACATTGTATGATCAGGTAGATCATGTATGTTGATATGTATCAGGTATGATTAGGTGGATCATGTATTTGTATATGTATCAGGTGGATACATTGTATGATCAGGTTAATCATGTATGATGATATGTATCCGGTAGATACTTGGTATGCATCAGGTGGATGCATTATATGATCAGGATGATCATGGATGACGAGCTTCAGGATGTTTCTCTATATGACATGCATCCAGACGATGCAGTGATGATGATCAGGATGATCATGTGTATATCAGGAGGATGTATGGTCAGTATCAGATTGATACTCTATGGTCGTGGACAGGTTATGCAGATGAGCATGTAAGTAGACCTGGGAGATCTGGACAGGATGAAAAAGGCCTCAGATGCTCTTTTGAGGCATTGCTCTGGGAGGACATGTAAGTACACCTGGGAGATCTGAATAGGATGAAAAATGCCTCAGATGCTCTTTCGAGGCATTTTCCTATGGCATATAAGTAGACTCGGGAGATCTGGACAGGATAAAAAAAAGGGCCTCAGATGCTCTTTCGAGGCATTGCCATGACAACATATAATAAGTCCTGGAGATCTGGATAGGATGAAAAAGGCATCAGATGCTCTTTAGAGATATTGCTTAGCAAGACACTCTTTTAAGGTTTTGTGGTGGACCACATGTAATGTGCTCCTGGGAGATCCGACAAGTAGAGCTGTGTGCTCGTAATAGCCTGAGATGCTATAGCCAGGTTTTGTGGTGAGATCACATGTAATGTGCTCATGGGAGATCTGACAGGTAGAGCTATGTGCTTGTAATAGCCTGGTATGCTACAACCAGGTTTGTGATGGGTCACATGTAATGTGCTTCTGGGAGATCCGACAGGTAGAGCTGTGTGCTCATAATAGCCTGGGATGCTTCAGCCAGGTTTTGTGACACATGTAATAAGTCCTGAGAATTCCATAGTATGGCCAGTGATGATGAAGACCTGCAGATGGTGGGCCTACATCCAGTATGAAAAAGGACTGGATCTGTATAACTTCCTATGACGAGTAGATGTAGAGATTGATTGAGATAGCATTAGCAGTGACGATGACGATGATTTGAGGACGATGCATCAGTGACGATGATCCATAGAAGATTACTTGTGCTAGCAGATATGTATCGAGAAATACCTTCCTAGTTAAGAGGGAGTGTTGATGTATATGTAACCTCGGAATGTATTTCATTTATGTATATTGTACTCCTATAGAGATTTGTTATTCCTCTATAAGGAAGTTTTGTCATTTGTATTGACAAGTGTCACAAGTGTCATAACTTGCCAATGGGTTATTACACCACCATGTGTGGGGTTGGCCCTGATTAAGTTAACCATGGGTTATTGTGCTAAGCTAGACAAGTCAACCCCATAAGTTTATTGGGCAGTCAATACAAGTATAAATAGAGATCTCTCGATCTCTATTTTGATCATCTCATTATCTCACTCTACATCACTCGGAAAGTGGCGCACATGTGAGGAGGAGGATCAACTGCCAGGAGGAGTCTATCTCTGTGTACTTGGGTTGTACTTTGGTTGTATCATTTCTCTATCTATCTCTGAGGAAGTTGTGGGGTTTTTCACCTTAGGGTTTTCCCCACAGAAACTCTGTGCATCTATTGTCTTTTATGTTTGCATCTTGTGATGATTGATATGCATTGATATACAGTACATGTTATTCTCTTAGTAAAGATCCTGGAGTATTTTGAATTAATGCTCAAAAATTAACAGTAAGTTCCATCTACAAGAGGAAACATGGAGCATCATGTGATGCTCATATATGTTTGATTAGTGGGTAGAGATATTATTGGGAAATGGATGCCAACAAACCTGAGACTTTTATGTAAGATGTTAGTATGTTGACCATATCTTTTTTTTTCATTGATTATATATATTATTATATTTTTCTTTATATATCTAATTATATAATGTTTGTAGTTTCTACGCCTAGATAGCCCACCTTCCACTCCAAGTGACGTAGTAGTATCAGTTTCTACCACCGATGAAACTATTGCAATGACTTACTCCTTTGATATACCACACACCATGGTCTGATTGAGTGAGCAATTCATGAATTAAAATGATCCCTCCTTGCAAATTTGGGCATATTTTAGTCAATATTCTAGATGCTTTTAGTTTGAATGTACTTTTAGTTTGTGCATAATAATTTCTCTCATTTAATGTTTCTACAGGTTGTGGTACCATATCTAGCGATGGAAATTCTCCACCTATGATAGATGCATCACCACCTTCCCAAGCATCATGTGTGAAGTTAAATATTCTTTAAATGTGAATTTTTTTATTTTATTCTAGTTAACTAATTAAAATATTTTCAAATGTGTATGTAGGTCGGACCATTCCCTTTCAGGTCAGCATTATCACCACCTCACTTTTCACCATTTCCAACTTTCCTCCAATAATTTGTCCCAAGATACATGGAAAGTGCAACCTTTTTCCAATTTTCTCTCACTCTTGCGATACTAGTTTTATCCCCTAGGATACTTCCATCTCTAGTACAACCCATGGGGGTTTATCATCGCCCATCCCCACAACCTTTTCCATCACATGCACTTGTTCAACACCCACTAGTATCCCATACCTTAGACACCACTAACACATCTACTTCAATCTCAACAGATTTCCCCCATGCACTCCCCCCCAATAGCTATCCCATGATGATACCACAGAGGATGTGATACGAGATGCTCCGTCGAAGCAAATTGTGTAGCAAAGTGCTCCACCCACCGGTGAATCTCAACCATTGCCTGACGTATTCATGTTTATATCATTCTTTGATGAATTTTTTATGTATCTTAAATGGAATTGATTTTAGTTATTTTTGCTTAAATTTCTTGTTTTAATTGTTTTAACTATTGAAGCGTGGCAGAGTTAAGAGACTAGGGTTGCAAAAGAGGGAAACACCCTCTCAAATCACAGTACCAATTGTGGTGAGTTTGCTTGGCTTGGATTGTGAAATTTAAATTTGTAAGTGTGTTAATTCATTGTCAAAAAATTCTTCTTACTATGTTGTTTCTTTGTCCAATTTCAAGAGAGAATAACCACACCAAAACAGAGAAAGGAACAACCTCCTAGTTCTACTAAAAGGAGATAGATTGACTTCAAGGATGTATTTTAGAGTGGAAGAGGTGGTAGTGATCAATGTTTGATCAATGAGTTCCATTTTGTATCTATGGAACCATATTCCAGTCTTCCATGTTTGGACACAAAATGCAAATTTTGTGCATTGGACACATGGTGCAATTGGACATGTGGAGCCATTTTGTATAATATGCAATCTTTCTTTATTTGTTGTTGATGAATGAGTATTATGATGATGATTTACCTCTATATATTTGCGAACTATTACTATGATGATGATGATAATTATTTTCCCACTATTCAAATTTGGTCCATGTATCAATATGGTGATGGTCTCATGATTGCTCCTCTATACAGGATTGGAAAGTTTGAAAATATAAAAATTAAGATTGATTTTAAAAATTGTTGTTAAGTCCTTGGTCAATATTTATTTTAGTGAACAAATTTCATGGTTGATAGTTTATGCAATGAAAAAATTACTTGTTAATTACTAACACATATTAGTGATACTTTCATTATATACAAAGAATGCATTAAAACATTTCTTGGAAGACCTTGTTGAAATTTATGAATATTTCATTTACCTGACTTCATGTAGTGTACGGATTTTGTACTTTAGTTCTTTCATACACTTGGTGTACTTTGATTATAGAAATGTGACCTATTTCTCTGAAATTGATATGCCCTTCATTATGTTGTGTGTGTGTCAACTATGTACTCTTAGAGCATACTAAACCAATCCCTTGAATCCCACTAGAAGAGGGAAATCAATCCCACTACAATGTGTATCATGACTCTTAGAGTGAGGACCACACGACCATGAGGACAGGAAGAGTGGAAATGACATTCATGTTTTTTTGAAAATCCTAGAAATCATAATAGAGGGAAATAAATTATTAAAGGAGAAGTGGTTAAGCATACTAGGTTAATGTTTTTGCATTATTTATGTGACGCAATTTAGCAAACTAAATAGGGTTAAATTACTAGTCTCATTTGGTGAGCTATTTAATATAATTAATGAAGATGAAAAAGACATGAAACATCAATATTGTATCACTCAAGTTCTATACATTAACATGGTTTTCATTCAAGTTTCCAAACCCTAGACTTGTTGCATTAGAAACATTTGCTTGAAAACCATGGTTTTCATTCAAGTTCCTAAAACTCTTTGTCTTCAATTCTTACACCAACACAAGAATCAAGACCTTCATGGAACATGAAAGATACAATAACCAATTCATGCTCCAAACAAGGCACCACACCAAGCTCAATACTCATCAATATCATTTATCCATGATCATTCCCTAGCATTATATCCCATAAAATTAAGGATACTATATCATGCAGGGTGTCATCTACTAGGGTAGAAAAACCTATCCAATGTATATTACAATAATGGTTATGATTATAAAATCTCTCTCCTCCATTATATATATATAGGAAAGGTAATAAGGATATGTGTCCATATAATCAACAAAAAAGGAAACCTCACATAGAGAACACTAAAATACAATTATGGACAAGTGTCATAGAAGAGCTCATCCACCACCCAAAATGAAACACCCTCCAAGCATGATACTCCTTGGGATAAATGATTCCTCTCTAAGATGGTGTGCTCTTCAAGAAGATGTAGTCCAATGCTCCAAATTCCATAGTGGTTCACTAGTGAAGTGTTTCATACAAGACAATCCTCCATGTTCCCAATTCTACTTCCATGAAACCTAATGTCTCCAAGAAAAGTACAAAAATAGAGCACAATAATGATTACAAGTTCTCTCTTCTCCCATATATTATATCAAATAGGTAAGGGATGCCAAAATAAAACAAGGACATGTGTCCATATAAGTAACTAGCAAGGAAACCTCACCTGCTAAAAATCACTAACCCATAGGAACATGTGTTTGAGAACATCAATTATGTGTTAACTTGTGTTTCTAGGTTACATTCATGGGTTAGGTGCATCAATTATCTTTGTGGGTGTGTCAATGCATGGGTTAGGGGTATATATTATCTACTTTTTTTACATGTGTGTACATAATGGGTGGATTAAATGAAACCCCCTTGGGTTTATATACTTCTCCTGGATGGCCATGATTTGTCCTTTCCATTTGGAAATCGCACTTACCCACTAACCCCTAATGATAATGTTTATTAAAGCATGACCTACATCTACAACTATCATATGTTTATTAAAGCATAACCTACATGTAAGGATATGCTAGTTTGGAAGTCGCCATTGGGGTGAAAACCTAAAATTGATGCCATATCATATGTTTTGTGTGCCACTTATGTGAACAAGTGCATAGGTCCTGTGTGTCACTTATTTGATGACTTAAGTGCATAGGTTAGGTTTGTGGGTGACATGTGAGCATTATTTATGAAGTACACATATTACATATCTGGATTAGTTGTTGCATGGGGTAGATACAAGTATCAATGTTCATGGAATCATTGTCCACAATAATGTTAATTTTTTATTTCCATTTGGAATTTTCATTATTTCAATAACCCCTAACTCATTTATTCTTATGCCTTTATTACCCTAACTAAAACTCAAACAATTACCACATTGACCCAATAACAAAGTTGAACCCTAACTCATATCTAGTCACGAACACATTGACCAATAAAACATTAAACCCTAAACTTGCTAAACCCTCACTATGCCACAATGCAATTTTTGCATCGAGGGGTAAAATTGGATAAACTCGATCATGAGAGCCTCTGTATTGCATTATTACCTTTTATAAGCCCATACACATGTCCTCAAAATTACGAAACTCTATTATGTCACTCGTTTATGATTTTAGGCCGTAGGACCAATTTGCCATGTGTCCCTAAATGGCTTTGGCAAGTGAGTTGAAAATCCTTGTAAAACACAAACCCCGAGGCCTATATATAAACCATCAGTTATGTTTTATTATGGGAATTGAATACCTTATAAGTTCCATAGCCGAAATCATATTGTATTTATCATGACAAGAAACTAGGGTTTTTCTCAGTGGGCCACAATGTAATTTTTGCACTGTGGGGTCAAATTGGATAAACTCGATAATGATAGCCTCTATATGGCATGGTATATTTTTCTAGGCCCAAACAAATGTGGTCAAACTCACGGAAATACATTATATTGCTTGGAAACATTTACAAATGCATACTAATGCATACTAAAGAAACACACTATCCCTAACGGATATATTACACCAGTTGATCTTAACTAACTCCTAAGTGTCTAAATATCCTAACATCCCCACTTAAGAACAACTTGGGATAGGATTGAAGGATTTACAAAAGTGACACTATTAGGAGAAGGAAGGAGGCATTAGAGCCTATCCCCCCTTAATGACAAGTTCCTGAACTCCTAACATAGATCGAAGTTTAAAAAACTTCGCTTCTGTAAGAGACTTGGTGAAGATGTCTGCAATTTGATCATCTGTAGGGAAAAAGAGCACTTCAAGAACACGATCATGAACAAGGTTTCTGATGAAGTGCATATGTAGCTCAATGTGTCTGCTACGTTGATGTAGAACTGAATCTTTGGCAAGCTTGATGGCACTTTGATTGTCGCACAAAAATGGAGTAGGCTACTACTGCTCGAATCCAAACTCTGAATGGATCTGTTGAAGCCATAAAGCTTCCTGACTGGCATTAACTGCTGCTCGATATTCTGCCTCTGCTGAAGAAAGAGCAAGAGCTTGTTGTTTCTTACAAGCCCAAGTAATAGGTCCAGATCCCAAACTGAAAACATAACCTGCAGTAGACTTCCGATCATCAAGATCGCCGGCCCAATCTAAATCAGTGAAACCAACCAACAAAGGTTTCCCCCCTGTACTGTAATGAATCCCAAACTGAACTATACCTCGAATATATCGAAGTATTCTTTTAGCTGCTTTCCAATAACTTTCATGAGGTGTCTGCATATAATGGGAAACACGACCAACGACAAAGGAAAGGTCAGGACGGGAATGAGTCAAGTATAAGAGACTACCAACAAGCTGACGATACAAGGTGGCATCGACTTTAGGTGAAGTACAAGTGGTAGAAAGTTTGACTCCAGACTAGAAGGGAGAAGCGGATGGTGTACAATCTTCCATGTGAAAGTGACGAAGAAGGTCACAAGCATACTTAGACTGAGAAAGAAAGATTCTTTCTTTGGTTTGCAGGACATGGAGACTAAGAAAATAATGCAAATGTCCTAAGTCTAACATTTCAAAATTTTGTTTAAGACTGGATTTCACATGGGTTATAAGCTTAGGGTCACTACCAGTAAGAATAAGGTCATCAACATATAGAACAAGTATGATGAGATGGTTTCCTCCTTTCTTGGTATAGACATTGGGGTTAGAATGGCATCTAGAAATACCAGTGTCAAGGAGAAAGTTATCCATTTTGGCATACCAAGCTCTAGGAGCTTGCTTAAGGCCATATAAGGATTTCTTAAGGCGGCAGACAAGGCTAGAGTTATTCTGAACATAGCCAGGAGGTTGTTCCATGTAAATTTCCTCCTGTAAATCACCATGTAAGAAGGAAGACTTGACATCCATTTGATGGAATTCCCAGTTGTGTAAGGCTGCAAGGGAAAGAACAAGGCGGATGGAGTTCATTTTTACGACAGGAGCAAAAGTTTCATTGTAGTCAATCCTTTCAAATTGGGAAAAACCTTTGGCAACTAACCTTGCCTTAAGTCTTTCAACACTTCCATCTGATGCATACTTAGTTTTGTGGACCCATTTATATCTGACAATTTTTCTTCCTTTTGGAAGAGGTACAAGATCCAAAGTATCGTTCGCCATTAAGGAATGATATTCTTCATCCATGGCTGCATCCCCATCTGGATTCCCTAAAGCTTCTGCAAAAGTTTCTGGATCATGATTCTCAGAAACTTGAGCCAAAAGAGAAGAGGCTCGCTGAAACTGAGAACGTGTTCGACGTTGATCTCTAGGATCACCGACAAGATCACCGATAAGATCACCAACTACTTCACATGTTGAACAGACCCATCGAGGAAGCACTTGTGCTGGTGCAACTGGAGGAACATGAACAGGAGAAGGTGGATTTTCATCCTCACTGTCATCATCAGAAACTAGAGTTGGAAACCTGTCAAGGAAGTTGGAAGAAGAAGAAGAAGGCACAAACGTCGAATCAGGCTCGCAGGCCAAAGATGGCACAATCGCCGAGTTAGGCTCGCAAGCCAAGAGATTTTCATCAAATTTAACATCTCTTCTAATGATTATATTATGAGAATGTGGTTGAAGAAGTCTATAACCTTTTACATCTTCAGAATATCCAACAAATATACGCTTTTCACTTTTAGGCTGCAATGCTTTCCGTTTTTCATCCGGAATGTGATCCCATGCTTCACTACCAAACACACGGAAGTGACTTACATCAGGTTTAGTTTTAATCCATGCTTCTTCCGGTGTTATACCTTGTTATGCTTTAGTGGGGGTGCGATTAACTATGTAATTTGCACAATTAATGGATTCAGCCCAAAATTGAAGACTTAGTCCCTTAGATTGGATCATACAATTAGACATTTCTTTTAAAGTGCGGTTCTTCCGCTCAGCTACACCATTTTGTTGTGGTGTATATGGAAC
Source organism: Larix kaempferi (assembly GCA_027924585.1). Classification (NCBI taxonomy): domain Eukaryota; kingdom Viridiplantae; phylum Streptophyta; class Pinopsida; order Pinales; family Pinaceae; genus Larix; species Larix kaempferi. Next base: position 8,332,416 of record BSBM01000487.1, on the reverse strand, counting down.
AGTTTGCTGTTGTTGGATGCCTTGTTCAGTGCAGAAAGTAGTGAACTTATTGTTAACATATTCTCCTCCATTGTTAGATCTTAACTTAATAATTTGATGACCAGATTGTTTTTCAACAAGGGCCTTATAGGCCAAGAACATGTTAAATACTTCGCTCTTAAGTTTTAGGAAATAAACCCAAGTGCGTTTGGTGTAATCATCAATGAAAGTTAAGAAATATTTGAAACCAGAAAAGGAAGTAGATGGAAGAGGACCACACAAGTCACTATGCACAAGCTCCAAGGGAACCGAGGCGTGCCAAGAGGCACGTTTGTCAAAACTATCTCGATGATGTTTTCCGAGTACACAACCGGAGCAAACACCATCCCTGCAAGATACTATCGGAAGACCTGCCACCATATTTTCTTTGCATAGTTGTTGCAATGAGCGATAATTTAAGTGACCAAATCGCTCATGCCAAAGTTTGCTCAAGTTATCACTATGAGCAACAAATATTGAAGGGAAAGGTGATGAACCAAAGTTGTTAAACTTGTACAACCTGGTAATATCATCAACAATTTCAGTAGCTAGGACCTGTTGAGGATCTTTAAAATCCTTGATTACAACTTGGTGAGGTGTAAAGGTCACAGTTTTACCTTCACCAGAATGAGTGATCTGATAGACTGATAACAAATTGCAGGAAATTCTTCGAACACATAGTACATCACTAAAATGACCATTATCTACTGGAACTGTTCCAGCTCCTACAACACTTAGAGATCTATCATCACCAACAAATATTTGTTTGGTCTTACATTCATGCATAGTAGAAAAGATGGCATGATCCTTAGCCATATGATAAGATGCTCCAGAATCAATGAGCCATTCATTTGAAGTAGAAGAAGAAGATGCATTATAAGAATAACCAGAAGCACAAAGTGCATGTCCATGAGAGGCAGATTCTGAAGACGAATCTAGGCTAATGTGGTGCTTCTTCATTGCTGCTTCCAAGGCTGCCATCTTCTTGAAACACTTAGATTCATCATGATTATCTTTCCCGCAATAGTTGCAATGACGCTCAGTCTTCTTGCTTTGTGGCTTGGATCCTTTCTCATTTTTTAAAGAAGGAGCTGACTGAGAGGGTTTTGGACCCTTGTTTGACTTATTATTGCAGAAATTTTGTTTCTTGGGAGGCTTGGACTTTTCTTTCTGTTGGGACAATAAGGCTTTCCCAGATGTATCTACATTGTTGATTATTCCAAGATGAATGAGTTTATCTTGTTCTCTAATAAAGGAATCACAAAAGGATTCAAGACTAGGCTCTTGATAGCTAGCTGCATTCAAGGATTCTTTCATGGTGTAAAATGTAGATACAAAAACAGAATATGCGGGTGCAAGTTTGGAAAGAATATGATAAATGCATTGTTTGTCTTCCCTCTCAATATTACATTCTGCACATAAGAGTTTAAGAGTTTTGTACTAAGATAAATAATCTTGAATGCATGAAAAGTCACTTGGATTTAAAGAAATCAACTCATTTTCGAGTTGGTGACCTCAAATTTCATTGTGTTTACCAAACACAGATTCCAACTTGTCCCAAGCAGCATTAGGTTCATCAATTCTAGATATGTGGAATCGCAAATCAGTAGAGATTGACATCCCAATCAATCCATGAGCTTCATCACATCTATTTTCCCATTTTATTTTCTTATCATCATCAGTAGGTTCTTTTTCTTTCCCTATTGTAATTCTGAAAAGTCCCCTACTTCGTAGAACATCCTCCATATGAGATTTCCATGAGAAATAGTTGGAACTGTTAAGTAGAATATCACAAGGGGCGGCCATATTTGTAAATTAATGGCTGTAAAAGAAGAAACCAATAGTCTGGATGTGAAGAGCTCGAAAAAATAGGTGGTTTAAAAAAAACGGCACTGAAAACTGACTCGGTATGATGAAGTTATGCTTGAAAAAAGAAACTGTTGAAGATGTCCCCAATAGTGACGTGGCAGCTAGAAAATGTCCAGCAAAAAAAAAGAACCCCCCTCTTCCCAAGATGAACCTTTTGACAATCAATTTACAAGAAAGTTGCTTTTAAGTGAACCACTTTTGTAAAATAAGTGATTTCACTTTTACAATGATATTACTTTTAAATAGTGCAACAATAAAAAAACCTTGAGTGACTCACTTATATTTTTTTTTAATTATTTAAGTGAGATGCACTTTTACAATAAAATAACTTGAAAATAGAAATTGCATGCACTTTTTCTTTTAAAAGTAACTTCCTAAGACTTGAACTCAAGACCTATTAAGGAATAAAGCAACTTTGAACCAAGTGAGCTAGATTAAAATGTATGTAAAATATGAGAATGAGGAAGGGGGCTTTTTTTTTTCTCTTCTTGCTCGGTTTGCGTGCTTGCCTTTTTTCTTGCAAAACACACCACAAATCGAAACAAAAAAAAATTTCCACACATGTGGAGTTATATCTTGTTAACTTGCCCGAAAATTCTACGTTTTCTCTCTGTTTCGGATTTGCCGAGATCGTGCAAGGTGGACGGCAAAGAGCATACGCAACCGAGAAAAACCCTTTCCCTTTCTGTTTCTGATTTGCCGAAATCGCTCAAGGTGCACGACAAAGAGCATATGCAGACGGGAAAGTAACAATCCGAACCAAAAAAAATCTAACAGTAAAAAATGATAAAATATGAGATTTTTTTTTCTTTTAAAATAGAAAATAAAAAAAAATGCGTCACTGTAACATTATACCTTCATATCTGATGAAATACGCGTTTCTGGAGCAACCGGGAACCGTTTTCGATCAAACGAAAACTATTTCCCAATGGAAAAGATGCTCCGGACGCAATGGAATACCTCCCACATCCCAGAAATGCATAGAAATACCAGAACTAGAAACCCTTTCGAGTTTCGGCAACAGCAGTTCAAGATCTAGATCACAACCAGAAGCGGCACTTCATAAAAGCTCTGATACCATGTTCGGGTACACAGGGTACTACAAAAGGACTGAACACCAAGAGAAAACACTTCACATAAACAGATCACAGATCAACACACCGATTTTTTGACGTGGTTTAAACCCTCTTGAGGGAAACACTCCACGGCCCCGGCCAAATAGCTTCTACGGGACAATTTATCATGGAAAGAAAGAAAGTTACAAATGAGCTTCTCATAATCAATCAACTGAACAATGACCCTCCATGCTCTTTAAATAGAGATCATGGACCAATCAGGTGTTAAGCCACGGATCAAGATTAGGTTTGATCTAAGAGAAGTTGAGCCGTCGGATCACTCTATGTTGGGAACATATCATGACCATCGGATTAAGTATTTACAAATGCATACTAATGCATACTAAAGAATCACACTATCCCTAACAGATATATTACACAAGTTGATCTTAACTAACTCCTAAGTGTCTGAATATCCTAACATAACCATGTTTCCATGTGTCCCTAAATGGATTTGGAAAGCAAGTTGCAACTCCCCATAAAACACAAACTTTGAGTTTGCTCACTAAAACATCAGTTTTTTTGGATTCCAGGTATTCGATTATATCTAGGGGTTCCCTTACCTTGTGAGTTCCATGGCCTAAAGTCTCTTCTATTTGGAAAGACAAAAAATAACAGTTTTGTTTAGTGTGCCACAATGAAATTTTTGCTTCGAGGGGTCACCACGGTTGGACTTAGATTCAAACACTTAAATTTCCTAACCAACCTAAGTTTATACTTCATTTGAGAATTTGTATAAGGTTTGTATTGACAATACCCTATGTTCATATAGTGCTAAAGGGTAACTATGTTATGAATTAATACATCATTTTTTTTCACTATTGACTATTATTGCTTTGAAATTTTGAAGGGTTATCATCTAAGCATAAATTTGGAATCTATTCACATTACTAATAAATGTTTTAAGTTTCTATAATTAATTGGTTAATGGTGAAAGTTAACGTTTCATTGATAATTGGGTGATGATATATGGTTGTTTGAGTAACTTGAATTGGATTGATACCTTGCCTTACATCCAATTCGCACTCATTTCTTAGTTGTTGGGTTATTCACATTGTTATAAGTTCTTTGGATGAAATGTAAAGGATATTATGAGCTTAATGATATTACGATTTGAAGTTGGTATTCCAACTCTTGAACTATTGATCTATATTGTAAGAATTGCTTTAACTATAATCTTAATTTATTATAGAACATAACCTATTGCTAGTGGAATATTTTGGACTTATTGAAACAAGTATTTGCAAGGTTATAAATGGTTTTTTTACATTCCTATGCTTGACATATGATGATCCCCATACTACCCCAATATATTGGGATTGAGAAAAAATTCAAGTAACTCAATGGAAGCCATTGATTCCATTAGTGATATCCCAAAAGAAACTACATAGGACATTTGAGAGCTTCTGGTAAGAATTGGAAGAAGGAACCCAACTAGAGGGGTAGTAAACATGAATGGTTCCTATTAATCTTGTGCATATTTTCAATTTAGTAGAAAGTATCATTGAATTTTTCAACAATTTCTTGATCTTTTCTCCACTTATTAAATGACCACATCCCAACTAACTTTTGGTGAATGTTGAAATGCAATGCAAATACATAAATATTTAAAAATTGGCTAGGTTGATTACAAGCCCAACATTGATCTACAATATAGGTTAGTAAGGATGATTGGTCTTATCTATAGATTCATGTTTTATCCTTTGACATGTTGAATTTTGAGGTGCCAAAAAATATCTAAGGGTCATTCATTTATTTTTCATACACGTTTGTTCCTCAAACATAGTGATGACATATTAATCATCTACAAAATGCACATTAACTAGTTTCCCAACTTCATGCTCAAAGAGGAAGATGGATTTGAGCATGCCTTGGCCAACTTGTTAGTGAATGATATTTCCTAGGACTTGTTATTCAATAACATAAATGATTGGTGAAGAGTACATGCTTTATGGATGAACTTGAAAATCCCAACAACCTCTAACTTGTAGCTTTCAAAGAAATACATTCATTGGAGGTATTAAGAAAAAAAATTCAAAGGCTTCCTTGGTTGCAAGAGCATTATTGAAATACTTCATGGGTTTGTTAACTCTCTTGATCTATTGGAAATGGGATCACAGATAGCTCTCTTTTCATAGTAAAGTAAATATTTATAATGGTAATTGTTAGGTACTTGCTGTACATATCTCATTATAATACTTTAAGTAATAAACGGATAATGATTTTTGGATCTAGCTTTTTGCTAAGGTTTTCTACTTTTCATTGTTGGGAACATGTGTATGTTTGTTTTGGAACAAATGATGTTGCAAATGTAAAGGGAAAATTCTATGGTTGTGTATAAAACTATGAAGATCTGCAACGTTTTTAGGAAGCACAAATTTGAGAGAAACTAACATGAAAATATTTTTTTCATACCCATCAAAATCTTAATCTAATCCTTATAATTTTCTCCATAACCCTTTTTTGAATAAATGAGGAATGCGAACAGACTAGAATTACCTCTAGTATTATTTTGACCAAAACTAGCCTCCCACTTCTAGAAAATCCCTATTTCACCATAACTTAATTCGCTTTTCATCATTTTCTAGTAGATGTCGTGTTAATGCTTAAATTTTGCATAGGTATGGCATTTAAGCTAATATCATAGTTTAAATCCATCAACAACATATAGGATACAACTCACTAAAGACATCCTCATCAGATCCATAAAGCAGTATGAGTCCAAAAATGCCAAAAAACAATCAAAAGAAGAGGTTTCCCAATTAAAACCCTCTTCACTGGCACTATAGTGCGAGTTATCAATTATGTGCCCACATGATCCTCGCAAGGATTTTCCTTCACAATGTGCGCAACTGTCAGAATGGCAGGATCTCAACTACCTGCATTGCATTGAAGGCTCATAAAATCTACCTCACCAACAAAAAATCGAATTTGGCTCTTCACAAATTTGGGAGCATTAAATAGTCCCCATTGTGTACTTTGGAGCTAGTTCACGAAGTGAAGGAGTTCACACTTAGATCTATATGTTTCTTGGACACCTATTGGCCTAAAAAAGGAATCCATGGGCATGCATCTAAGAAGGGAAAATCAGAGCATGGTTATGTGATATAATTGTGTTGAGACTTCGTCATAGTTCACGTCTTCCTCCACCTATTGACATTCCCCAAGCTCCCTTTCCACCTTGCTCCAAGGGGAAAGTGTTTCTCTCATTGTTATTCAAGTTATTTGGCATTTAGTGCTGACAAAAAGGACCTCCCTAAGGGATATTTTTGGATTTCGTTTAATCTTGAATATCTAAGATGACACTACATGTAAAAAGCTTGACCATTGGGAAATCTAACTTGGTTCTAGCACCTTCTTGTTGTTGTGGTTTGTGTGTCTCCACTCTCTTTATGTATTTCATGTTATTTGTTTTCAATTTGTTTTATTTTCTAACAAGAACTTGCCAGATCAATTTGGAGTTATATATTTTTCTTTAGTAACACAATACTTGGCCTTAGTAGAAACTAGCAAGGCTTTCACCCCTCAAGTCGGAAGAGTTGCACACCTTTGTGATATTTTTTCCCACAATAGTATTTATGGAGAATCCTCTTCATTTTTGTTCGTTTCTTATTAACTAGGTTGTTATCTACTAAATGTCTAATTCTGGGTTCTTATGTTGTGGAGGAGATCACTTTCATACCCTCCATTCATAGAATTCAGCCTCTTATAGACTGAGGTTATTGTTTACATAATCACACAAATCCCAGCACCCCATGTGCACTACTTGTGTATATTTTCTTTCATCAGTGATGCTACTAACTCCTTTTATTGTACCACTTACCCCGTGGTAAATTGCTCTTTGCTCAAACGGCCTTGACATGTTGTAACCGCGCTATAGTGTGTCTATGTTTGGAATACCCATGGTACTGTCTTTTATCTTGATTTTTATCTACTTTGCACAAATATTGCATTTCCAATGATGGTTCACTAATGAACCATAATTAAAATGCTTGCAACAGTTGTATTTCTCTCTAGTAATAAGCTAACTTTACCCAATATTAGGAATTAAATGGGTCTTCCCTTGAAAAATACTTTGGTAAAACGAATTTGGGGATTTCAATGGGCCTCATAGTTTTCATTAGTGTTCAAGAGATCATGCTTGTGATTTCATAGAAGTTCTTAGTATATACCTCTTATGTTATTTTCTTACTTCTTATGTTTTAGGAAATCTACTGTAATTCACTTTTGAACACAAATGAGGACCTAAAGACTCCAATATCCCAAAGTATGCCCTTCACCTCACACTCCTTGTGAGCTTGGTGAACTAGAAAAGGGGGAGAAGTGTGAAATACCTCCATTACATACTTTCTACTTTATATCCATTGTTGATCAAATTGTTAGCTACAAGCACAATTAGTATCTTTTGACTTGAATTTCAAACTACATGTCCATTTACTTTGACCTCTTTAGTTAACTGCAGCAATCAGTTTCATTTGCTTATTACACACATGCATTTCCACTAGCACACACTAACAGGGATAATTTTAAGGACGCCAACTTATTTAAAAGTGTATAAACCTTGGCGAATCTTACCAATTCTTAAAATGTCAACTATAAAATATTTGTCAATATTTTTTTAAAATTATTTCAATTTATAAGGATTTTATATAGTTTATATAATAATTTGGTGATTTTAGAGTGAAAAAATTTTACTCCATCAAAATTGGGCAAAATGGGGCTTCAAAAAATGCAAATTGACGAATATTTTTTTAGAAAAAAACATGGAAAAATAGCCCATGGGATAAATTTCGCCCCTAAAATTATCCTTGCTGACACCAAGAAACCTGAAGACTCTCTTACTTTGAGTATGTTCTCCATCCCACACCTTGTGTGACCTAGTTAGACTAGAAAGAAATAGGATTGTGAAATACCTCTCTTACACTCCTTAATCGAATTTGGACCCTTAAAATCAACACTTGTAATTCTCAACCAACTTAATTTCTCCACAAGATTTCACAAGAAAATTTATAGTTTAGTTAGGATTGATTGGGCTAGGCATCCAATAATTCCCAACAATCTTCTACACTTGGTATGAAATAATAGATTGTTCACTTACAGGGTACTTTCAAATCCTTCTATTACCAAGTTTCAAGAGACAAATTATATAAGAAGGTGTGTTTCCCAAGAATGTGAAAGCTGAGGTATAGTTGCACTTCTCCCCATAAATAGTCACTCAAATTTTTGTAGAGATGACACTATACCGCTTAAGCCAAAGCACTTATCCACACTTGACGTGGGTATCTTAATGTCAAAATTTAGGATATCACCAAGGTGCAATTGTGAGTGCAGTTGATTCCTAAAGACATATATTTTCATTGGGAAATGTTTCCATCCCTTCCAGAACATAGTGCCATCACATTTATAACTGACTTAATATTACCTTCACTAGCCAATCATTAGGAGGATCCCATTACAACCAATAGTTCTGATTTTGGAAGGCCCAATTACATTTGAGAGGAAGAACATTAGGTCTTTAGGAAATTTAATTTAATTTTCTTTTTAAATATAAATTCACATAAATTGTAATTAAGCAGAACCTACATGTGGGATCACTTGCACTAAAAAAACATAGCACATATCACTCACTTTGCACCATTTCACATCTGTTGTGGTTGGCATATTTTGACATTTGTTCAGTTGTGTCTGTTCCAAACATCACTCTCATTTGTCACAAAAAACTTACCCCATCAAGGAACGAAACCACCTAAGGCAGTCTCGTGCATTGCAAGGCCTTTCCCCTCTCTTAAGGGGTGTTTTCCCTCTCTCCCCCTATGGTTCACGAGGGAGATAGTCTAGCAAGGGATGATCCCAAGAAACATTGGTAGGATATTCCAGGCGAGGTTGCTGCTTGCTTGATTCATTTTTTTCAATTGGATAAAATTTAGATCTTTTTTCTTCATCCTCTCACAGAAGAGGAAACCCTTCATTTTCTCCCCTCAAAGGTAATTTAGAACCATTTGCTTCATCCACTCACTAAAGAGGCCACCCATTATTTCTACCCATCAAAGGAAATCCAACTTCTTCTTCTCCCTCTTCACGATAAGGACACACAACATCCTCTTCCTCACATCAGAGACAAATATCAACACTACATACTTCCCATTCTCCTCCTCGAGGGAACACTACAAAATATACAATGGTGGGTTGCAATACTAACCTACCTTTCATGGATAGATTGAATCTCCCTGATCTAACCAAATGAATCAATGAACCCATAGGACATGATCCAAAATTGCCATATATTCCCGATAAGCCCCCCCCATATATCCCTACGTTTGAATGGAAACAAGGAGATGACCCAACAAACCATGCCATGTATTTCCACTTATGGTGTTCCTCCAGTAGCATAGTGGATGATTCAGTGAGGCTTCAAGTCTTCCAATGAATCCTTATAGAAACAACTACAAAATGGTATGTGAATTTACCAAGGAAAACTGATTCCACCCTTGGGACGATAGCCACTATGTTTCTCACTTACTTTCATCTTTCCATATGCCATGACCTTGGCCTCTATATTCTCACATAATTTTGGCATAATACCTATACCGACATAGCATACCACATCCATCAGTGGTGTAGATGATGCACATTGTGAAAAATATACATACAACCTCAGTTCCTATAGGATTGGTTCATTAAATCTCTCCAACTCATGATTACAAAAGATGTGGAAACATCATTTCCCCAAACACAGGAAGAGGCCATCCTAAAGGCCCAACATTTCGATCTCATTTGCGCACAATTATGATACTTATACACCATCCTACCCAATTCCCCTTGGCTATTAATGTATATGTAACTTCGGAATGTATTTCAAATATATGTATATTGTATTCCTATAGAGATGGTATTATTCCTCTATAAGGAAGTGTCGTTATTTATATTGTAAGTGTCGTAACTTATACTTGATGGGTTATTAGACCACCATGTTTGGGGTCGGACCTATATAAGTCATGTGGGTCAAAGGGTTATTAGACCACCCTATTGGGGGTCGGCCATGTGGGTCAAAGGGTTATTAGACCACCCTATTGGGGGTCGGCCCAGTCAGCATTATGTTATGTGGTTAAGTTCAAGCCTACATGAGTTAGGTAAAAAGGCAAGTCAAGTCAAGTATAAATAGAGTGCGGGAGGCACTCTATTTACTCACTCGCTTCTCACTCATGCACTCAAGGAGGAGTGGCGCACTTATGGAGGAGGAGGATCTGCTTCTAGGTTATGTCTATCTCTTATGGTTGGTTGTATCATTGCTCTATCTATCTCTGAGGAAGTTATTGGGGTTTTTCACCTTTATGGTTTTCCCCAAGTAAATCTTTGTGTCTCTTGTGTGCTTGCATTATTGTCTCCATGATTGATATGCTGTAGATATGCTGTACATGTTGTTCTCTCAGTTAAGATCCTAGATAATATTGAAGTAAATTCAGAAAATTTAACATGGTATCAGAGCTAGCCTGAAAGAAGGCATGATATGGCATGTATGACACTTGTTGCACTTACGATGTTAGGGCTTGATATAGAAAAAACCAGTCATCGTAGCACTTTCGCTATAAATCCGTTTTGGCGAAGTTTTCAGATCTGAAATTGTTACAGGACGAAGATTAAATATACAGGTACCTTTTTTCCAAAGGACAACCTCTAATTCGTTGTACTTTGTGATTTATGATCTGTACAATATAGGGTTTCTACCTCTTCCAGATCTGAGTCAAAATCAGGTGACCTTGGGAAAAAGGTCATATCTTGGGCTAGGAAGCTCCAAATGAAATTTCGTAAAAAGTGACAGGTAGTACACAGTCCGTACTATCTCAAAAAAAATTTTCAGAGGCCGAAGTTGAACCAGTGACACGTGGCACACCGTACAAGTTAGATCTCCTGTATTATCCCATAAACAGGTCACGTTGCGACACTTGGCATAACTCTCTCTCAGAGAGTCCAATGGAGGTCAGACCTGTCAGGATGGAAATATAATAGGACGAGATATCGTAAGAAACTTTTTCAGAGGCCGAAGTTCAAACAGTGACACATGGCACGCCATACAAGTTAGATCTCCTGAATTATCCCAAAACAGGTCACGTTGTGACATTTGGAATAACTCTCTCTTAGAGAATCCAATTGAGGTCAGACCTGTCAGGATGGAAAGATAACAAGTCAGTCTATCTCAAGAAACTTTTTTAGACCCTGTGGATCAAAACGTTCAGAGTTACACCAGAAACAATCAGGTACATATTTTTGTCAAAACAGAATTATTTTTGAGTACCTTCATTCATGGCTTCCAGAATTTAGGGCTTTGGAGAAAGTTGGAATTTTTGTAATCGAAGACCACGGCTGGATGCTACTCATCAAAATAGAAATTTAGAGACCAAGATCAGAATTTTTGGTTGGGAAGAAGGCCGGGCTTGATTAGACCCTAGTTCGGGACTTTGATCAGAAAAGTGGAAAATTAGGGCTTCTGTAAAAATGGGAATTTTTGAAATCTGTGACCACGGCTGGAAGCTCCTCAAAAAAATAGAAGCTTAGAGATTTGGATCAAACCTTTTGATGGTGCAAAAGAGTGGGCTTCATCAAACCCCAGTTCAGGGTCACATCCAGTGAATCTGGAAGTTTCAAAGGCAAAATTGAGGAGTGAAACTTTGCAGTTTTCAAATTCTAAATATACTAGCTTGATCAGCTCATCAAGGCGCATATTTCTATCCTTTCGGAAGTTTGAAATTCAAAGTTTGAATTTTTGGGGTTTCTCTGACAAACCCATATCTAGCTCCAGGTCCAGTTCTTGCAAATCAAGTGGATTGGGTTAATCCTAGAAGAAGATGGATTGATCATCTGCATAAGTGAAGAAGTTCCTGTTTCAAAGGGAGATGAGGCTAAGGTCTTACAAGCGATCTCGACAGGTATGACTCATCGAGGTATGTTTCGATATTTGTTCATGATTAAGTTTATGGTATGTTTGTCTTCATGTTATTACGGTTAAGTACAATTTTGTTTTTAGATTTTTCGTATCACCTTAACAAAATTATGAATGCATGATAGAAGATATTCATTGGTTAGGGTGTTGACACTTATAATTGTACTAATGCATTATGGTGTTGTATGAGGTTTATGTTGTCTACTAACATGAAAGGTACACCAAGAAAGACAAATCATGTTCCAGTCCAAGAACATATGGTCATGATAACATGAGGGCAAAGATTCATCCATTGTCATGGATCTTATAGAAGATCCATTTACGAGGTATGTATAACTTGGTTTTGTAATAGTTAACCTATGAGATATATAGGTTACTAGCACAAGTCATTGAAGAAGAACAAGAAGACATCATGTGAGTATGTTAGACATAAATAGCTAGCATGCTAATCCAGGTATGTTTTTCCTATATCAAGTTAGAATCTCACCTTGTGATAAGATCCTTTATTTAAGTATACTTGGCATGATTGATTATGATTATTCATTGAAGTTAGTAATCATGGGTTTAGGCATATTATGTTTCTTACCATAATTAATGATATGACTAACCAGAAGAATCATGAAGGTATAGGTTTGAATAATCACAGGTTTTATGCACATTATATCTCTTATCTTAATTGATGATTCAACTAACCCGAAGAGTCATAGAGTTGAGTAATTATAGGTTTAGATATGTTATGTTTCTTATGATTTGACTAACCATAAGAATCCTACATAAACCTTGAATAATGATGCTTACTATTTCTGTTTGAAATGATCATGACTATACATGCTTGAGATTATTGTGTTTTAATAGTATACTAATGAATGTATAATTTTATATGAGTTCACAAGGATAACACAATCATGATACTAATAAGCATGCATAGGGACCAAGGATGAATGTAAGTTCAAGGACAGGTAATCCAGGGAGCAAAGATTAAAAGGGAGTACACTCCAGTGGTTTATGGAAGGATGCAGATATTCAGAGGGAGTTGTCCATCTCTCTACATTCCACAACAGAGAGGTGTAGAAGAAGCTACTGCAGATTAGGACTCCAGCAACTCCTGCAAGAAAGCAAAGACTCAGAGGGAGTCCACCCAACGAACAAACAAAGATAAGTATTTTAATTATCGTTTCTTGCATATGTGTTTGTTTAAATAAAATTGTTCAATGATGTATATTCCCATGTTCCTAGACTTAGGATATGTATTGTGCATATTAGAATGGTTGCATGGATGAACAGTATACTACTAATATACATGGGTAAGTGGCCTATGGCACTGTACAACATTCCATTGCTACTTATCTAGAATGAAACCTCTTTGCTGACATGTTGGGAGTTGTGCACACTCTTAACAATGTTCTGGTAGAGATTGGAAGGCATCTAGAAAGTTACGGGATATGGATAAATGTTGTATTGAAGCATTGGCTAAGATAATTGCATGACTGTATGACATATTTCTTTATGTGTAAGAATTTGTTCTGAAAATTATGAGATGTTTCTAATCATGCAATTTAACCTGTTTTGTAGGAAAGACTGTATATCTTCTCCTACAAAAGAAGAACTACAACATTTGTTCCAGCAACAAAGATATCTATTGAAGATATTAAAGATATTGAAGTTCCCAGGATCTGGGATGAAGAAATGAAATGCCATGATCCGTCGATCATGAAGAATGATGTTTGGGATGTAGTCCCAAGACGTGAAGGGAAGTTTGTTATGACTTCCAAATGGAACTATCAGATCAAGCATGTTGCAGATGGAAGCATAGAGAAATATAAAAGTGATGAAATAGAAGATACACCAGATGGATTCAAGACAACTTTCTTGAATGGTGTAGTTGAAGAAGAAGTGTATGTGGAGAAGCCACTTGGTTCTGAGACACATGATAGGAAATCATATATGTGCAGAACTTGGTATGGTGAAGATAGATTGATTGCCGACACGCAACGGAAGCTTACTACCAAGTTCGAGATGAAGAATTTGGGGATGATGCACTATTTGTTTTTGGCATGGAGGTGTGGTAGAGTGCAGATATAATCTTCCTTGGACAATAAAAGTATGCAGTAGAGATCCTGAAGAGGTTCGGGATGATGGATTGCAAGGCCATGTCCACACCTATGGCATCGAATCTGAAGCTTCTATGTGATGCTTCATCTGAGATGGTTGATGTCTCTATGTATCGTCAGATGATTGGGTCCTTGATGTACCTGACGAACACGAGACCATACATTCGCTTTGTTGTGAACACATTGAGCCAGTTCCTGACGGATCCAAGGAGTGTTCACCTGGGTGTTGTAAAGCATGTTCTGAGGTACCTGAAGGGTACAGTGGATTATGCGCTCAAGTATGAGGTGAATCAAAAGTTTAACCTGCAGGGTTATGTTGATTCAGATTGGGCTGGCAGTGCTGCAGACAGGAAGAGCACATCTGGGTGTTGCTTCAGTATGGGATCCAGTGTGATCTCATGGTTTAGCAGGAAGCAGTCCTGCGTAGCACTGAGTACAACTAAGGTAGAGTATGTTTGCAGCCTGTTCAGCTAATTGTGAGGTAGTATGGCTATGGATGCTACTGTCTGAGTTATTTGATCTCCCGTTGGAGGCTACTGGTATCTTCTGTGATAACCAGAGTTCTGTGAAGCTGTCAGAGAACCCAGTGTTTCATGACAGGACGAAAAACATAGAGATCAAATATCACTATATGAGGGATATGGTGCAGAGAGGAGCTGTGAAGCTCCTGTATGTTGCGACGGATGAGCAGATTGTAGATGTGCTGATGAAGCCACTAGCTAGAGTGAAGTTCGAGTACTTTAGAGAGAGGCTTGGCGTTCTTCAGATCAAGGACACTTCGAGGAAGAAGTGATGGACACATTTCCTGAAGCCATTCCAAGCATTTTGGAAGGAGGATCCTTCACATGGCTGTGGATGTAAGCGCTGGATGATGAGCATCAGGATGATGTTCTGGTTTCTGCTTGGATATGATCAGTTGGATCATTTATGTATGTATGCATCATGTTGGATGCTGGATATGATCAGTTGGATCATTTATGTATGTATGCATCATGTTGGATGTTGGATATGATCAGTTGGATCATGTGATGATATGTATCAGGTGGATACTTGGCATGCAGCAGGATGTTGCAGTGATGATCAGGATGATCATGGATGATGAGCTTCAGGATGTTGCTCCAGATGACATGCAGCAGGATGTTGCAGTGATGATCAGGATGATCATGGATGATGAGCTTCAGGATGTTGCTCCAGATGACATGCAGCAGGATGTTGCAGTGATGATCGGGATGATCATGGATGATGAGCTTCAGGATGTTGCTCCAGATGACATGCAGCAGGATGTTGCAGTGATGATCAGGATGATCATGGATGATGAGCTTCAGGATGTTGCTCCAGATGACATGCAGCAGGACGTTGCAGTGATGATGATCAGGACGATCATGAGTACATCAGGATGATGTATGGTAAGTATCAGGTTGATACTCTGTGGCCGTGGATCAGGTTGTGCAGATGAGCATGTCTGGGAGATCCTATAGGACGGAGTTGTGTACCCGTAACATCCTGGGATGCTCTTTCGAGACATTGCTCTGGGAGGACATGTAATAGTGCCCTGGGAGATCTCAGGTCGGAGTTGTGTACCCGTAACATCCTGAGATTCTCTTGCGAGGTTTTGTCCTATGGCATGTAATTTGGGCCCTGGGAGATTTCAGGTCGAAGTTGTGTACCCGTAACATCCTGAGATGCTCTTGCGAGGTTTTGCCATGACCACATGTAATTTGTGCCCTGGGAGATTTCAGGTCGGAGTTGTGTACCCGTAACATCCTGAGATGCTCTTGCTAGGTTTTGTGGTGGACCACATGTAATTTGTGCCCTGGGAGATTTTAGGTCAAAGTTGTGTACCCGTAACATTCTGAGATGCTCTTTCGAGGTTTTGTGGTGGGGTCACATGTAATAGCACCCTGGGAGATCCTACAGGTCGGAGTTGTGTACCCGTAACATCCTGGGATGCTCTTTCGAGGTTTTGTGATGCACGTAATAAGTCCTGAGGATTCCACAGTATGGCCAGTGATGACGAAGACCTGCAGGTGGTGGGCCTACATCCAGTATGAAAAAGGACTGGCTCTGTAGAACTTCCTATGACGAGTAGATTCAGAGATTGATTGAGATAGCAGCAGTAGTGACGATGATAATGACTCGATGACGATTATCCAGTGACGATGATCCAGAGAAGATGACTTGTGCTAGAAGAACTGTGCTGAGAAATACCTTCCTAGTTAAGAGGGAGTGTTAATGTATATGTAACTTCGGAATGTATTTCACATATATGTATATTGTATTCCTATAGAGATGGTATTATTCCTCTATAAGGAAGTGTCGTTATTTATATTGTAAGTGTCGTAACTTATACTTGATGGGTTATTAGACCACCATGTTTGGGGTCGGACCTATATAAGTCATGTGGGTCAAAGGGTTATTAGACCACCCTATTAGGGGTCGGCCATGTGGGTCAAAGGGTTATTAGACCACCCTATTGGGGGTCGGCCCAGTCAGCATTATGTTATGTGGTTAAGTTCGAGCCTACATGAGTTAGGTAAAAAGGAAAGTCAAGTCAAGTATAAATAGAGTGCGGGAGGCACTCTATTTACTCACTCACTTCTCACTCATGCACTCAAGGAGGAGTGGCGCACTTATGGAGGAGGAGGATCTGCTTCTAGGTTATGTCTATCTCTTATGGTTGGTTGTATCATTGCTCTATCTATCTCTGAGGAAGTTATTGGGGTTTTTCACCTTTATGGTTTTCCCCAAGTAAATCTTTGTGTCTCTTGTGTGCTTGCATTATTGTCTCCATGATTGATATGCTGTAGATATGCTGTACATGTTGTTCTCTCAGTTAAGATCCTAGATCATATTGAAGTAAATTCAGAAAATTTAACATTGGCATCAATATTTAGATTCCATACATGTAGGTTCATCACATTCAGTAGATGGGATTAATGGGTCCATTTCCCAGCAGGGAAAGTCCCCCCTACCCTGAATTCTATGCCATCCAATATGGAAATATAGTACCCTACCATCCGTAACATGCCACCACCCCCTACAACTATACCAAATCCTCATTTTGGTCGGCTACAATATGGACCCTACAATCCTACCTACCCATATGCAATCCAAACATCATCGATACCCCCACCACAAAAGGCCCAAGTAGCTCCTACATCCACATCATATGGAGCACAAAGTGTGTATATCCCACCATAGGGGTATAATCCTTATTATTCATTTCAATGTCCTCCTGGTTCTTCCCCCATACTACATATCAAAGTCAATTTAGTACAACCTTCTTTCGCACAACATGCTCAAATTTTTGAGCTGTTAAACACAACTAACCCCTAGAATCCTCAAAATCAATGGGAGAAGAAAGGTAAGAACAAAAAGAACCAATAGTAAGAAAAAGGGTACAACCACCATCCCCAACAGAGTGAGAACCAGGGTAACCAGAATGTGGGGGATAATAACCCCCCCAAACCAAGAAAAAATGCTCACCTAAGGAAAAACTATTCCTGCTCGATTTGTGGAGAGTATGGTTACTATAATCACCATTGTTCACTCCTCCCATATTTCCAATAGTTGGTGGAAGCAAAGAAAAATACAACAACAAATCCTATTCAGGAACCTAATCACACCACAACCCTAGCCAATTATCTTATAGTAATCCTTTTCCAACCAAGGGGTAGTCACTCAACAACAGAAGCCTTCCCCCCCAAAAAATGGCTCATTTGAAAATATTTACATGAACATGGAAGATGTCAACCTACAAACTCAAGTCAAAGGCTATGGAAAGCCTAAACCCCCACAAGGGGGTGACATACCAACTACCTCAGGAGGTCCATTTCAATTACCACGGCCAAGAAGTGAATAGATCCCAATGATCCTAAAGGTACCACTTAGGTGCATCCCCCATATCCCTAACATGAAAGCTTCCCACAACTATAGTATTGTGGATGACTTGGCTCAGTCACCATCTTCCATGTCCACTTTAGAAGTGCTATAATATTTCCCAACCCAGAGGAGGACATTACTTATGCACTTGGATTTGTTGACCCTTGAGACTCACACCTTATGAATTTCAATCTCGATAAATATGAATCACTTATACCCTTTTCATTCGCATTCCAAGTTCCAATAAGATTTAAAAAACTCATGATCCATCGATGCATTATCAATGAAGGTGCATCCACATGTGTAATGTCATCAAATGTATGGAAATGATTGGGATTACCCTAGTTAGTTCCCTCATCTATCACCCTTCACACATATAATGGGATACCATCACAACCAAGGGGTTTGTACCAAAATGCCCCCATTGAGATAGGGGGGAAGATGGTAATGATAGATATCGAGGTAGTCGATGCACAACTTCACTACAACATCATTGATGTTGGGTCATAGTTATATGTACACCATGAATGTGGTTTCCTCTTTGTTATTCCACATCATGTTGTTTCCCTTTAATGGGAAGATAATCACGCTTAACCAACTCAATTAATATGAACCCCTTGCCAGCACAAACCCTGAAAACATCCTACCCATTGCAGGAGAAGTAACTCAACCCCCTTACATTGATATATTCCTAGGCGTGTACAAATATTCTAACTTGCTAGGGGCATACTTAGGTCCTCTACCTGAAATTCCCACGTGGATATATGACCTTATGTGCATAATTTTCACCTCCAATAATACATCTCCAACCGCATCAACATCATCATCAACCCCTCCGATGAGTCATGGCATTAAATAGACATTGAGTCCATCAGTGCCTCCTGTCTTTTAGATACCATTCTTGTACCCCCCCCCAAAGGAGTGTAAGGGATTTCGGTTATGGATTAGATTACTCTATTTGGGTTCACTTTGGCAATACCTATGTGGTAGCTTAATCCACCCTACACAACAATGGCCTCAAAAATAGTGGCCCACTATGATTTTGTTCCATTCTTAGTAGCCACACCATATAGGTTAGTTATGTCATTTGTACCACATGCCAATCCAACAACACCGATGACCAAAACACCATTGGTTGTCACTAAACCCAATAATGGGGGCACAAGAAAACCCCTGTTGAAAACTCCCATTGAGACCGACCACCTTCTAAAACCACCATCAGTAGTTGCTATCTCTTTCCACTTAAGGGATGAAAACCTTGGAGGTTTCTACCAAGGCCCAGTATTGTGTTACTAAAGAAAAATAGATAACTTCAAATTAATCCTACAAGTTCTTGTTAGAAAACAAAACAAAATTAAAACAAATAACATGAAATAAATAGAGTGAAGATATGGAAACCACAACAACAAGAAGCTTCTAGAACCAAGTTAGGTTTCCCAATGGTCAATCTTGTTACATGTAGTGTCATCTAGGAGACGTGAGCTTCAAGGGAAGCCAACAATATCCCTTAGGGAGGTCCGTTTTTTCCACACTAGATGTTAAATAACTTGAAGAAAAATGAGGAAAACACTTGCCCCTTAGAGGAAGGTGGCAAGGGATCTCGGGGAATTCCAATAGGTGGAGGAATATGTGAACTATGAGGAAGTCCCAACACAATTTCAGTAGCATAACCTTTCTCTGATTTTCTCTATTAGATGCATTCCCATGGCTTCCTTTTATATGTCAATAGATGGTTGAGAAACATCTATATACAAGTGTGAACTCCTTGACTTCATGAACTAGCTCCAAAGTACACAATGGGGGCTACACAATGCTCCCAAATTTATGAAGAGCCAAATTCCAATTTTTGTTGGTGAGGGAGCTTTCATGAACCTTCAATGCACTAAGAGTAGTTGAGATCCACCATTTTTTATAGTTGTGAAAATTTCAAATGAAAATCTGTGCGAGGCTCACATGGGCACATAATTGATAACTCAGACTATAACATAGATGAACAAGGATTTAACTGTGGGACCTCTTCTTTTGAATATTTTTTGGCATTTTTGTACTTATAGCTTTGTAGATCTAATGAGTATGTCTTCAGTGAGTTTCATGTTGTATGTTGATGACACCTTACTGCAATATTAGTTAAAATATTGCATGTGTGAAAAAAAAAATTGTTAACATATGCCCCCTGATGTATGAGGTTCGGAGGGGATTGTAGGGACAATAATTTATCATTGTTTATTTTGTTCTCTCTAGTTCTTGTTGTTAAATGTACAACATCAGGATACATTCTCCAAACCAATCTTGCGCAACTAAGATTGATCCTCCGGTATAGAGGTGAACACTTTGATTTCCTTTCTTGTAAAGGTTATTTCTATTGTATAGAGGTAATTTATCAAAGTAATGATATTGTAAAGTCTTGTTGCACAAGGATTTGGACTTGTGTGTCAAGTCATGATTCTCATGTGAACCTTCCATATAAATGTATCCATGGGATGGACCTTCTGTATAGAGGTGGACCTCCCATATAAATGTCATGCTTTACTTGTTAAAAACATTTAATGTTGTGTGATATGATCACCAGATTACTATTAAGTCTCCATTAGAGATTAATCACCTCTAAATTTGATTACTTTAGCATATGATCATTTGGTCCAGAATAATATACTATGATCACAACATCCAGTAATTCTTCTTATTATAATGTAATGTGATGGATAATTAAAGTTATCAAATATCGACCATGCAGTAAAATATAAAGAGATAAAGATAAATGCATAGAGAAAAAGAGAATTCAAATTCATCAATAGATGACTAAGTGAACCCAAAGTGTCAATAATTAGTTAAACTTGTTAGTTTTTCACATTTAATTCAATATGATCTAGGATCTTATCTAAGAGAAAAACATGTACAACAAATCAAACATAAGAGACAAGAGACACAAAGCATTTCACCGGGGAAACCATAAAGGATAAAACCCAGCAACTTCCTCAGAGATAGAATGAGCAATAATACAAAACCCTAAAACAAAGAGATGGTCTCCAACAGCTTCCTCCTTCTCCACTTGTACGAACTCCTGCTCTCTCGCACTAATGCAAAGTGAGTGAGTGTGTGAATGATCAAATAGAGAGGAGCACCCTCTCTATTTATACTTTACCTTTCACTTAGCCTAAACCCCAAATAGATCGGCCCCTAAGTGTAACTGACTGGGCCGATTTCTCTAGGAGAGTCTAATAACCAATGAAAGACTCAACTCTGGGGTCAATGCCTCGTCAGACAATGGAGGGTTAACCTCATTGAATTTACATGACCCAAATACAGTAATGACTTCTATGATCGGAGGAATAAACATCTCCTTCGGAGGTACAATAATAAAATACAAATACAATATAAAATATACAAGTGGATATCTTTCGAAGTTACAAATAACTCAACACTCCCTCTTAACTAGAAAGGTATTCTCTTTACACAGTTCATCAACACAAGTCTTCGTCACTAGATCATCATCAAAGATGGATCATCATCGTCATTGTTTCTTCTATCTCGATGATCAATATCCAATCTACTCGTCATAGGAAGATCTACAGAGCCAACCCTTTTTCATGATGGATGTAGGCCTAGCCTCCATGTAGGTCTTCATCATCTCTACGGGCAAGCCATCCAATAGGTACAACTCAGGACTTATTATATGCCTCTGCAAAACCTGCAAGATCTCCCAGGACTGATTATATGCTACTGCAAAACCTGAAGGAGCATCCCAGGACTGATTATATGCCACTTACAAAACCTGCAAGATCTCCCAGGACTGATTATATGCCACTGCAAAACTTGAAGGAGCATCTTGGGACTGATTATATGCCTTTGCAAAACCTGTGTACCCTACTGTCACATCATCATCTTCAGATCATCTCATCGTCAACAGAGCACAACCTAGATGCACATAACACAACACTTACATCAACTAACATGGGAGGACAAACCTACCACCATCCGGGAAAGGCTCAACACTTACATCTACGCCATGCGAAGACAAACCTCAACCATGCGAGAATGGCACTTCCCTTACATCTACGCCATGGGAAGACAAAAATCAACCATGCAAGAATGGCACAACACTTACATCAATAGCCATGGGAGGACACACCTCAACCATGCTGGAATGGCTTGGCACCTATATCAACGACCATGGGAAAACACACCTCAACCATGTCGGAATGACCCCACCCCTTAAATATGCACCATGGGAGGACACACCTACCACCATGTGAGAATGGATCATGTGCATCTGCATCTTCCAGACTCATCACTTCCCATTGGAAGGAACCTCGATCTAGAGTACACCAAGCTTCTCTTTGAAGTACTCAAAATTCACTCTGGCCAACGGCTTGGTCAATACATCGGCTATCTTCTCATCCGTCGTAACATACTGGAGCTTCACTGCTCCTCCCTGCACCATATCTCTGATAGAATGATACTTTATCTCAATGTGCTTTGACTTGTCATGGAACATTGGGTTCTCAGACAACTTCACAGAACTTTGGTTGTCGCAATATATACAAGTAGAGTCCAACCGGAGATCAAACAAATCATACAGTAGCTTCCTTAGACATACTATCTCACAACTAGTCGAACAAGCTGCGACATCCTCTTCTTCGGTTGTACTCAGTGCCACACAAGATTGATTTATGTTAAACTAAGAGATCACACCTGACCCCATACTGAAGCAGCACCTCGAAGTGCTCTTCCTATCAATGCCACTTCTTCCCCAATTTGAATCAACATAACCCTCCAGGTTAATCTTCTGATTCACATCATACTTGAGCCCATAATCAACCGTACCCTTAAGGTACCTCAGAATATTCTTTGCAGCAATCAAGTGAACATGTCTCAGATCCATCAAGAACTGGCTCAATGTGTTCACAACAAAGCAAATATCTGGTCTCGTGTTCGTCAGGTACATCAAGGACCCAATCATCTGACGATACATTGTGGCATCAACCAACTCTGATGAAGCATCACTCAATAGCTTCAGGTTTGATGCCATAGGTATGTCCATGGCCCTGCATTCCATCATCGCTAACCTCTTCAAGATCTCTACTGCATACTTTCCTTTCCCAAGGAACATTCCATCCGCACTCTACCACACCTCCATGCCTAGAAAATAGTGCATCATACCCAAGTCCTTCATCTCGAACTCGGAAGCAAGCTTCCTCTTCTTGTCAGCAATCAACCCATCCTCACCTATCACAAAAAGGTCATCTACATATAGTAGGAGTATCACTGGAATGCCTTCCTCAACCTTGTAGTAAAGGTTGGAATCCACTTTACTCTTGGTAAATCCCAAACAAGTCAATAAGCTGTCTATCCTTCCATACCATGTCCTGGGTTCCTGTTTCAAACCGTACAAGGATTTCTTTAGTTTGCACACATGAGTCTCCTTGTCATGTGTCTCAAACCTGAGTGGTTGCTCCACATACACTTCCTCTTCTACTACACCATTCAAGAATGCTGTCTTGACATCCATCTAGTGTACCTTCCACTTAATCACTGCAGCCAGGGAAATTACTGATTTGATGGAAGTGTATCTGGATACAGGTGCAAATGTCTCTTCATAATCTATCCCTTTCTTCTAGGAGAAGCCACATGCCACAAATCTTGCCTTGTGTTTCTCTATGTTTCCATCTGCAGCATGCTTGATCTTGTAGATCCACTTGGAAGTCACAACAGACTTCTCTTGTTTTCTCGGGACCACATCCCATACATCATTCTTCATGATTGACTGGTACTCCTCGATCATCGCATCCTTCCATTCTTTCCTTTCTGCCACTTCTTCATAGTTGGAAGGTTCTTTCTTAATGATGTCGCACAACATGGCTACAAAACTGGAGTATGGCCTTGGTCTTTATGCATTCCTTCTGGAGCACCATATCTCTCTACATCTTTACTTTCCTCTCATACCCATGATGGTTTCCTCTTGTGAGAATTCTTATCACGGGGTGGCTCTACAGGTTCCTGTGGGTCTTCCATCTTGCGTTCTTCATATTCTTCTGGAATCGCTTCTTCCATTTACTGTATTTCTGATCTTGGGAACTTTAGGTTCTTCAATATCTTCAATAGGTAGTTTTTTGATGTATGTTGATTGTTCGTCTCTTGTTCTTCGAAACAAGTCTCTCTTGTAGGTGATGGTATACGATCTTTCCTACAAGTAAATTTCAATTGCATTATTAGAAACATTTCATGTTTTTCAGAACAAATTCTTACACATAAAGACATTAGTCATACAATCATGCAATTATCTTAGCCAATGCTTTAATACAACATTTCCCATTATTATCCCATAAATTTCTAGTTGCCTTCCATCTCTACCAGAACATTGTGAAGAGTGTGCACTACTCCCAACATGATAGCAAAAAGGTTTCATACTAGATAAGTAGCAATGGAATGTTGTACAGTGCCATTGACCACTTACCCATTACTTTCATAATAGTAGTATCTCGTTCATTAATGCAACTTTTCAAACATGCATAATATACATCTTAAATCTAGGAACATAAGTATGTACATGACTAAACAACATCTTTTAAGTAATCATATATACAAGAAATGACAATTCAAATACTTATATTTGTTTGGTTGTTGGGTGGACTCCCTCTCAATCTGTGCTTCCTTGCAGGAACTACTGGAGCGTGCTCCCTCTTGATCTCTATTTTCCCTTTGTGATAGCATCATGATTATATGTCTTTGAAATTCTATCCATCCTGGACCACTATGCATGCTTAAGTCTGCACTAGTGTCATCAAGATCTCATACATAATCATACATTCATTAGTATAGTCTCAATCAAAACATTATGATTCTAAATAATCTTAAACATGTATGGTCATGATCATTTCATACACAAGTAATTTATCACAAGCGTCAGTATTCAAAGTTTCAGGGAGTACTTCTTTTACTCGTGCATATTCTTATTTGACCATAGGACTCTTCTAGTTTGTCATATCATTAATCAAACTAAGAAACATAATATGCATAAACCCTTGATTACTTAAACTTCTAACTTCAAGAATAATCATTACCAATCATACAAAAGTATACTTATCTAATATCCTAACACAAAGTAGGATTCTAACTCGATATAGGAAAACATACCTAGATTATCGTGCTTGCTAGTTATGTCTAACATACCCAAACAATGTCTTCTTTGTTCTCTTCAATGATTTAGAGACCTTGTGCTAGTAACCTATATATCTCATAAGTAAAGCATTGTAGAACCAAATTAGACATACCTTGTAAGTAGAGATTCTATGTGATCAATGACTATGGATGACTCTTTGTTTTCATGTCATCATGGTCATATGGATTTGTCTTTCTTGATGTACCTTTCATGTTAGCAGACAACATCATCCTCATACAACACCACAAGTGCATTAATACAATCATAAGTGTCATAACCCTAATCAATGAATGTCTTCTATTATCCACATGCATTCATACTTTTACTAAGGTGACCAGACAATCTAAAATTAAACATGATTGTACTAACCTCAATAATATGAAGACAAACATATCATGAACTTAATCATGAAACATATTTCAAAACATACATGTATCTCCTCAAGTCATACCTATCGGGATCGCTTGTAGTCTTCTCTATAAGGGTAAAACCCTAATCATCCAAGGTCTATCACTTGTAAACATCATATATATGTTCATTGTGCTAGGATGATAGACTACCAATTCCATTTAAGCCTCCTTCATTGTTGTCCTATGAGTCTCCCAACTTTGCTAGGGTTTCTTCTTACTTGGAAACACTAAATTTCAATCTCCTTCCTCCCACAACATTTTGATGGAGGATTAATATCTATGATGAATGGATTCCAAATCCATTTTCAAATTTTCCAATGTTGCATCAGGTGTCTCCAACATTGTGTTAGGTCATTCCATACCTAAAAATTGAAAACCCTAAGTGAGAGCTTCTTCCTCCTCTTCTATGATTTCCTCCATTAAGCCATTTCAGATGTGTTGTATTGTTTCTGGTGTATTTCTGAAATTTTGGATCTTCAAGGTATGAAACTTTGGCATGTGGAATCCAGACCTGTCATCTTTCTAACCCCACAGGTTTGAGCTTCATTGGATTCTCCATCAGAGAGATATGCTTCATTTCCCAACATGACTTGTTTAAGGGATGAAACAGTATAGCGAACTTGTACGGAGTTCCACATGTCACCATTTCAACTTCGACCTCTGAAACTCGGACCTGTGAAACTAAAGTCTATTCCCTAACTTTATCTTTTTACGGAATTCCATTTGGAGATTCCTATTCTTAGATATGACCATTTTACCTAGGTCACCTGTTTAGGGTTTCATTCTGGAAGATCCTGAAACCCTAACTTGTACGGATCATATCTCATAAAGTACAACGAATTTGAGGCTGACACTCGGACAAAAGGTACAAAAAAATTTCATCTTCGGCCTGTCCAAGTTTTAGATATTGAACCTTCGCCAAAATCAATTTATAGAGAAAGTTCCACGATGACTATGTTTTTCTATAAAAAGCCCTAGCTTTCAAATTGTCGCAAGTGAAACAAGTGTCGTAAATGCCATACAATGACTTCCTTCAGGCTAGCTCTGATACCATGTTAGTTTTTCACATTTAATTCAATATTATCTAAGATCTTATCTGAGAGAACAAAATGTACAACAAATCAAACACAAGGGACAAGAGACACAAAACATTTCACTGGGTAAACCATAAAGGAGAAAACCCCGCAACTTCCTCAGAGATAGAATGAACAATAATAAAAAACCCCAAAACAAAGAGACGACCTCTAGCAGCTTCCTCCTTCTCCACTTGTGCGAACTCCTCCTCTCTCTCACTAAAGCGAAGTGAGTGAGTGTGTGAATCGTCAAATAGAGAGGAGTACCCTCTCTATTTATACTTTACCTTTCACTTAGCCTTAACTCCAAACAAGTTGGCCCCTAAGTGTAATTCACTGGGCCGAATTCCCTAGGAGAGTCTAATAATCCATGAAAGACTCAACTCTGGGGTCAATTCTTGTCATACAATGGAGGGTTAACCTCATTGACTTTACATGATCCAACTACAATAATGACTTCTCCGACTAGAGGAATAAACATTTTCGTCGGAGGTACACTAATAAAATACAAATACAATATACAATATACAAGTGAATATCTTCCAAAGTTACAAATACATCAACAAAATCAACAATGTATGCCTTAGTTAACTAAAGAACTCACAATGGTCACTACAAGTAAATCAATCAACTTGATTTCAATTAATAATAGTTAACTAAGTGTTAAATCAGAAATACTAGTTAACTAAAGTTTTTTGAATTTAGTTAAACTAAAAGAGGACACTTCAGTAAATCAAGGAGAACTTGAATTGCTCACTATACTGATGTTATCAAGAAACAATTAGTTAAAGAGAGTTAACTAAGTGACAACAACGAAGATCTAGTTAACTAAGTGTTATTGAATGACGACACTTATACTAAACTAAAATACGACACTTGAGTTGGGACACTTGCATGACAACACTTAAGCTAGACACCTAACTAAGTGGGAAAGCTTTCAGTTAAGAGGCGAGTTCATACTAAGAGACAGCTCATAGAGATAAAGCACTGCTTTAGAAGTGGGAACACTTATTCATGCAATATTGATACATCAAGTCTAAGGGCGAGTTCATCATGAAGTTAGAAGAAGCCGATGTATGAGAAGAATGTATAAATATGTTTTATGGGATTGATGAATTCAATATGAAGCAAATTCTCTTCTCCATTGAAGGTAAGGTGCTTATCTTTGTGCATGTTATTGTTCTTGATTGTTATTGATGTGTTGGTAACTTTAGAAAACACATCCTATTGATCTCTCTTCTCTATTGCTTATGTATCTTCCCCAAGAGTGTGTTGGTGATCTCTTATATACCGAAAGAAATCTGCTATGTTGTGAAAGAAATCATTCTCTGCTATCCATTATATTATAATGAGAAGAGTTGTTGGGGTTTTTATTCTCATAGTTTTAAGGATTTTCCCCAGGGTATATCTTTTGTTCTGGATGTATGAATTTCATGTGATTGAATTGTCTCATTGTTTCAAGTTTCGACATCTAAAATAATTAAAGATGAAATATCAACTAAATATTAACATGGTATCAGAGCTCAGGGAATGAAGGAGCTTAGTTTTTCATGCCATCTAGAGCCTGTGTAGATCCTGAGAAGTGTAGCACACGATTTGAAGACTATGGCATCAATCTCTGTAAGACCGGAAGACCGTCTTGAGGGAACCTCAAACATCAACACTTGGAAGGATAGGATTCTCTACATCCTAGAGGAACATGACTTGGATAGCTACATATCCATTGTGGTGGAGGATCCTACATCTAATGTAGGGTGCATCAACTTCAAGAAGAATGAAGATTTGGCCAAATGGATCATCTATGATTCAGTAAAAAATAACTTGGTGCCTGTGATCACACCACTGAATACCACAAAAGAATTTTATGATACATTGACTAATATATATGAGAAGAAGGCCCCAAATCACAAGAGGGAATTGAATAACAAGTTATGAAACCTCAAGATGTAGAAGGATGATATAGTAGCCTCCTTTTTCACTAATATCTCTTAGGTAAAAGATCAACTTGTTAACATTGGAGTTGCAGTGGATGAAGATGATCTCATCCAAACTGCAGTTGATGGTATCCCATATTCATGCGATACATTCTTAGCTGCTATCACTAGCTAATAAGTGAAACCTATGTTCTAAATATTGTGGCATGACTATATCCAAAAGGAATCCTGGGAAAATACATAGAAAATCTATGTGCACTAAAGAAGAAAATATTTTCCTCACGACAAGAATGAAGAAAGGAAACAAACCCTTCTTCCAAAAGAAATTCTCTCATCCAAATAAGGAGTTCAATAAAATATTTGACAAGTCAAAATCTAGATGCTACAATTGCAACCAGAAAGGTGATTTCTCAACAGAGTGCAAAGAAAAGCGGAAAGTAAATTTTCATGCTTCTACCACCATAGAAGATGAAACCACTCAAAAGAATGCATTCAAAGAAAAGGAGACAAGAAGGGAGTTTTACCTTGTCTCATACTTTTTAGGATCTATCATCATAAGTGAAGACACATGGTTGATTGATAGTGGTGCATCCAAACATATGATTGGTTACAAGAGTTCCATCACTAACATAAAGGAGAACTAGTTCACATGCATGGTAGAGTTGGGGGAAAAATCAACATATTCGATCCAAGGATTTGGATCCACCTCATTCCAGCTGAGCACCAATGATATTTTACATCTGGAGGACATTCTATATGTTCTAGGCTTGAAGAAGAACCTCCTCTCAGTTTTCGCTCCTGAATACAAAGGATTCTAAGTTATCTGCATGGACAACAAAGCACTTTTATGCCTGAATAACAAAATCCTAGAATCTACTTCTGTGATCGGAGTTCGAGAGGGAGGACTCTACAAGGTACCCAGGAAGTACATTCAAGCTATGACTCACCACATTATCTATCCATGTGAGCTATGTCACCGAAGGCTTAGACACCTACAATACAAAGCACTATTGGGACTTCAAAAGATGGTAAAAGGTATGCCTGTATTTGATTTTGAGCATGATAGTGTATGCTGGGGTTGTGCACTTGGGAACAATGTTAAGAAAAGTTTTTCTAGTAGTACTACTAGATCTAAAGGGATTTTAGATTTAATACATTATGATGTATGTGGTCGCATGTCATCCCCCTCCTTGAGTGGCTTCTTATATTATGTATTGTTCATAGATGATTTTTCTAGGAAGTCATAGATTTATTTCACGAAGGATAAAAGTGAAACTCTTAGAAAATTGAAAGAGTTTAAATCCCTAGCTGAAAATCAGAAAGAAAAGAACATACGTGCATTAAGGTCTGATAATGGAGGTGAATTTGATTCACATGCATTTAATGATCTATGTAGTGATGCAAGAATATGTAGATAGTTAACAATACCATACAAGCCTTAGCAAAATGGGGTTGCCTAAAGGAAGAATAGAACCATATGTGAGGATGCAAAAGCCATGATGCATGATCAAGATATGTCTACGTCATTATGGGAAGAAGCCACCAATATAGTTGTGTACATCCAGAATAGAAGCCCGCATGCCATTCTAGATGAGAAGACACCCAAAGAAGTGTTTACCAATGAGAAGCCAGAAATATCACACTTGAGGATCTTTGAGATCCCAATATACATTAATGTATTGAAAGACAAGAGAATAAAGATGGAGCCTTTTGGAAAGAAAGGAACCTTTGTGGGTTATAGCAAGTCATCCAAGGCATACCGAATATATGTACTTCGTGAGAGACACATTGAAGTCAACTGAGATGTTACCTTCCATGAGGAAGCTACTTTCAAAATATCAAAATAGATTCAATGTGATTCAGATATGGAGGATCTCGAGTCTGATTCTCCCCCTT
This sequence comes from Larix kaempferi, assembly GCA_027924585.1. Lineage (NCBI taxonomy): Eukaryota > Viridiplantae > Streptophyta > Pinopsida > Pinales > Pinaceae > Larix > Larix kaempferi. The sequence continues at coordinate 8,302,011 of BSBM01000487.1, read as the reverse complement.
CATAGTTTGAGAGGAAGAAACCAGAATATGCCTTAGATTCACTAGCTCCTCATGAAGAACTAGTAGAATTGATTCAGAGGTCACATGATGAAGAGAAACATGGGGCACCAGTAGGCTCATCTAGAGAGTGCAAGAAACCTGACATACATTCAGGTATGTTTCACTAATGAGTCACATCAATGATTCAAAACCACTCTCATATGAAGAAGCTGCAAAGCATCAAGTTTGGAAAGATATAATGACATAAGAGTACAACTCTATAATGAAGAATGGTGTTTGGGAGATTGTCCCAAAACCTGATGGGAATTCCATTGTGACTTCCATATGGATTTACAAGTTTAATATCCCTGAATAATATTTCAAAGGATATTATCTAACATTTAAAATTTGGTGCACAAACTAACACAACTGAAACTAATCCTCAAAACTAGTCCAGAAGAAACTAGTCTTGATTACTAATTAAACCCCGAAGGGCTTGATGGTTGGACACTTTCAGATATGCAAAATATGTTAATGTGTGTGTAATCAAGGAAACTATAATAAATTCCATCTGTAGAGTCCTATGGAAAATGTACGGGGGGCATTTAAGCTTCGACAATAGCTACCGATGAAGTCTATGCAAGGTTGCATGGGCACACGAGCATATGCATGTTAGAATCATTAACTTATGCTTGAAATAAAACAGAGGATGTATATCAGGTAAAAAAACCTAATAAACAACTAGAAAAAAGCTATTGAATTTTTTGGATGATTTGACGGAGTTTGGAAGCAAAAGGAGGAAGAGCACTATGGTGGATAACTCAACTAGTTTGTTTTCAGTCTCTTCCAAACATGCAAAGAGGGATACAAATCCTCAGTATGAGACTTGTATGATTTTCATTAGTGTATTTGGAACCTCAAATTACCTATATAATAGAAAATGGGAATTCATAGTACTTTTAATCAAACATTCTTCAAAACTAGTCAATTAAAAGGTGCTAAAGAGATAGTCTTGAGAAAATTCAATCCAAACACCCTCTAAGGATATCAAATTATCCTTTTGAGGAATTATACATTTCATACATAAATTAAAAAGACAATATCAAACAATAACTCAGCTTGTTAAGTAATCAACATAACTCTCATGGATCAGATTACACAGAAAGTCAATAATCTTTGATTTTTACAATGATTGGAGAAGTATGGTCCAAACAAGAGTAAGGAGAAAATAAGTATTCACAAAATATGTATTGAAGGAGTTTGATCATATTTTGGATGATAATATGATGCACATTTAACATCTGAAGCTTCCTGCAAGATCTCCAGTTGATCTCTCTCTCTCTCCGAGTGAAATTTATCAACACCACATCAAACTAGCTTGGATATCTGCATCAATTCTGAAGGATCAATATCTACATGGAATGACTGGATCATATATGAAATTTGATCATAAATGGCGGCACTGGATCACATACAGAAGACTAGAACATGAACTATGGGGCACATCTCCCATAGGTGGCTAAGGGTGCATCTCCAAAGCATAAAGAAGCATTGAGCTTTCTCAAACATAAAGATAACTTCTCAAAAGATGGGAAAGTGGTGCACACTCCTTCTTTTATAGAATTGAGGTGACCTGTTGAGAAATTCATCTAAGATAATTATCCCTCATGGAGTGTATAAGGATAGCTTGTTTTCAAGCTTTTCTTTTTGCTTTGATTTCTTCCTTTGCTTTATCATGCTTTTCCTTTTCTATCCTGCTTTTCGCTTTTGACTGCTTTTTCTTGCTTTTCTTCCCTATCCCGTTTTTCTGCCTTATCCTACTTTTCTTCCTTATCCTACTTTTTTGCCTTATCCTACTTTTTTCTTTTATCTTATTTTCTTCTTTTTTTGAGCTTTACTGCTTTTCTGTCTTGTGCCAACTTTTCCTTTCTTTTTCTTGCTTTCCTAGCTTTAACTACTTTCATCTTTTCTTCTTTTGCAAGCTATCTCTTAGCAAAAAATTATCCTCTATTGCGCCCTTGTGGATCATTATCCACTTTATTTCATCAAAATAAATATTTATTAATGGAAAATAACTTTTATTAAGTGCATCTCAAAATTAAGGAAATAAAATTAACACCTCCTAATTAATTAATTCCTTATCTTTCAAAATTAACCCCTAGTGTATGAAATTTTCTCCTCAACCCAAGGGATTGATTGGGTTAGGAATTTAATCCAGTGAAAATCAATGAGGGGACATGACAATCCTCCCCTCCCAAAATTGCTTTTCCTCAAGCAATAAACCAAATCCAACCATCTATGAAGCCAACCAATGAATTCACTCCTCAAAATATGTTGTTGGCTATCTGGAATTGGAATCCTCAATTCCAAGCTAACCAAAGGTCCACCATGTTTCTGTTGCACCACTCTGATTAGTACCCTTTTCTCAAAAGTAACATTGTCTCCTATGCAACTATCAAACCTCCATTGCAATAACTGAATGCCAGGATCCCACTTTTTGTATTGCATTCCTTTAGATGACAATGACATCCCAATCAATCCATGATACCAAGGATTCATGGATCACAGTGTCTCTGTTTCATGTCCCAAACATCAATATCAGCATAAAGAATATATCATCATGGAGGATATCTATATCACTCCACCAAACTGGAAGTTCATCGCTTCCAAAGGAGGATTGAATATCCAATAAGCCATTTGCAAACTAGAATTGAAATCCTCATCCATAAGACATAGGTTACAATCCCATGTCCATCTAGGTATACTAAAGACATCACATAGAATCCATAGATTCCCATACAACTGATCACAAAAGATGAATGATGGGTCCATAAAATTTCCACTTATGCAAACAACAAACTTACCCTATGGGGTAATCAACTCCCTCATGTATCTATCCACCCAACCAGTGGATGAATAAACACTCCATCTTAGTGATCTGAATGGAAATATTGTAGCTTCCCCATGTGTCATCTTCACTCTGGTGCAACAACTCTTTACTTTCTTACTTGTTCCACCTAACTGGCTCAAGTGGAACTCCCATGCACTACTATGCATGATGGAGACATGAGATAGATAACTATACTTCTCCTCATCAAACTACTAAGGGAATAGTTCACTTGTCAAACCCCAATTTTTATCCTTCATGTCATCAATATAGAGTGTGGGAGCGTCGTTCTCCTCATGTGGCACCAAAAGGAAGAATTCCTTTACCCAATATTCATCCCTATGTGTGCTAGGTACCATATGTGTGTGGGATGGAGAATAGTGAACCAAATCTCTGCAACATTCATCCGTAAAATTTGAGGTTGGCTCAAATGTAGTAAGATCATGTTCCTCCTCCAAAACTATGAAACAACCTCCTAGAGGCAACTCATAGTCTCCTTGGAAAAGAATAGGTTCTTGGCCTTCATCTTGCTTAAATTCAAACTTCCCAAGCACATGCAAATCATAATGTACTTCATGTTCCCAATGCACACAAGTACCATAGATCAAAACATTGTTTTTCAAATGACAAGGGTGAGAATCCCATGTCCAATCACCAAAAAAGTAGGAATCATCAAAATTCCATGGATTCCCATGTTGCTCACAAGACATGTAAAATGTATCCAATAATTATCCATAGATGCAAGTAGGAATATCACGCATTTGTATTTTCCCCCAAATAGTAAAATAAGAGACACTCCAACCCAATGATCCAATTGGAAAGAAAGGTGCTTCCCTATGTGAATATTCCCAATGGCTCAACTCTCTCCCATTGGTCAAAAGGTGCATGGAATCATAACATGCATTGTTGAATGAATTCAAATGGGGAAAATATGCACCTTTGTGTGTGGAGGCATCAAATTTAGGCATGGGATGCCTCTACAACTTATGGGAGGGAAATTATGTTATACATGAATAAACTAGACCGAATGTGGGATCCTTCTGCTCCTCTTCAGGCACCATCAAGAAGAAAATTTTGACCCAAGCTTCCTCCTCAAATGACATGGAATCACTAGAAGGAAATAATGTAGGATCATGGACCAAAATATCATCACTGCAAACCTCACCCATCAAGCTAATGGCTGCATCAACTCCATCAAAGGCTGGTCCATCACACATGAGCTCTTCTGATTCCTCAATGGAAGAATGACTCACTCTAGAGATAAGCTCAGTTTCACTCTGGAATATAGTATGTCTTGGAACCCATCATATACATCCCAAAACTCCTCAAACACATGTTGTTCATTATGCACATCATGAACCACCATCTCATGAGGTTCCTCCATAGAAATCTGAATGTCATCAACCAAAAGAGAATGCCTGAATAGAATGTAGGAGGGAGTATGTGATCTCTGCAACTCCTAGTGAAGTTTCTCTATATCCATCTTAGATTCCAAGAGGTCACTTTGAGTTCTTCTCAAATAATATTGGGTGGCCATCAACTCATTATTGAGCTTGAAAATATCCTCAACATCCTTCAAGGGTGCTCCCAGCAACATATGAACAAGCTCATATAAGTGATCTCTATTAGAAAGCATGTGTGAAAAATTACCTTGGATGGTAGTCATTGCTTTCTGGATCTTCTCCATGGTTTCAAGGAAAGATCAATCTTCCAATGAAGCATATCTCCAACAAGATTGTGACATTGAAACATTTGCGGCATGGAGAATGTGCAAGGCCTCCTTGATCTCTATTTCACTCATATTGAGTGGCTTTTCAAAAGGAGAAGGTTTAGAGCGAACCTCCTCCTCATCAATTAGTGGATAAAATTATATAAGAAGGTGTGTTTCCCAAGAATGTGAAAGTTGAGGTATAGCTGCGTTGCTTCCCATAAATTGTCACTCAGATTTTTGTAGAGATGACATTATACCACTCAAGCTGAAAACACTTATCCACACTTGACGTGGGTATCTAAATGTCAAAATTTAGGGTATCAACAAGATCACACATAGTAAGATAGTATGATCAATCGAAGCTCTTGTGGTAATAGTAAGATCGATCTTAGGATCTTTTCCTTGACTACAAGGACTTCATCTTATTTAAGTTCAGTGGGATTTGTACTTGCAGTAGACTCCTCAAGTTGTATCTCTATGCAACCAACATAGACAAATTGACATCCATCAGTAGATGTCTCCTCAAAACTTAGGCATCCATTAGTAGGTACCTCTTCATAGAATCCATCAGTAGATGCTTCTTCAGAACTTGAGAAACCATCAGTAGCTGCCTCTTATTGGCACCCTTCAACAGTTAATTTCTGATCCATAATTGGATTATCCTTAGAAGAATCAATGGTGGCTTCTTCATGCTTACAACCCTCATCAGTAAGGATTGTACCTTCATCTTCTTCAAATATTCATGGTTGTTCACTTGAGAGACTATTGTGCCTCTCATGTTCATCAGATGGCTGATTTGTTATTCCCTCTTCTTATCTCATTGGTTTGTTTCCTTCCAATGATTCTTCATATACATCCTTGAGTTTGAATCCAAACATATAGTAAAAATGATATTTGAAAGGAATATCTTTACAAATATTTTCTCCCAAGGCTAAATACTCCTTGTAATGGTGGGGCAAGTTTTCAAATGCAGATATCATTGTTGCTAAATCCTTCTTAAGATTATCCATAGATGGTTTATCCCATCAGTATTCACTATACATATAGTCACAAATGTAACCATCCTCATCTGTTCGTAGGAATCCATATATGCAAATGATTTCTTCTTCCTCATATAACTCAAAGCCTTCATTTTCCATGAATGTAACTAGTTCCATAGTTGCAAGTTGAAGATAGATATGAGATAGTTCTTCCACTGAGAGTAAGTTTCCATAGGTTGATCCAAGTAAAGTGATATGATACCACTGTAATATCTTCGAATCAGATTTTAAAGTATATTATCTCATTTAAAATTCAGTGCACAAATTAACACAACTGAAACTAGTCCTTAAAACTAGTCAAGAAGAAACTAGTCTTGGCTACTGATTTACCCCTGAAGGGTTTTATGGTTGGAAAATTTTGGATATGAAAAATATGTTAATGAGTGTGCAGCAGAAAGGACACTAGAATCAATTCCAGCTTCAGAGTCCTATGCACAATGTAATGGGTACATTTATGCTTCAACAATAGCTACCGCTGAAGTCTATGGAAGGCTTCCTGGGCACACCAGCATATGCATACTAGACTCGCTCACTTACACTTGAAATAAAATAGAGGATGGATATCAGGTATAAAAAACACTAATAAAATACTGTACAATAGATACTGAATTTCTGGGAGGATTTGACTGATTTTGGAAGAAAAAGGAGGAAGAGCGCTATGGTGGACAACTCAACTAGTTTGCTTTTAGGCTCTTCCAAACAGTCCAAGAGGGATAAAAATCCTTAGTACGATACTTGTATCAGATGAATTAGTGTCTTAGGAACCTCAAATGACTGATATAACAGAAAATGGGCATTCAAATTACTTTTAATCAAACATTCTGCCAAACTAGTCAATTAAAAGGTACTAAAGAGCCATTCTTGAGAAAAGTCAATCCAAACAGCCTCTAAGGCTCTCAAAATCTCATTATGAGGACTGAAATAATTTATACATAAATTAAAAATACAAAATCAAACAATAACTCAGCTTATTAAGTAATGAACAGAACTTTCATGGCTCAGATTCCACAAAAAGTCAAGAATCTTGGATTTTTACAATGATTGGAGAAGTATGGTCCAAATAAGAGTAAGGAGAGGAGTAGTATTAAAAAAATATGGATTGAAGGATTTCAAGGAACTGTTGGATGATCATATGAGGTGCATTTAACATTTGAATCTTTGTACAAGATCTGCAACTGATCTCTCTCTCTCATAGTGAAATTCATCAACACCACAACAAACTAGCTTGTATCTCTGCATCAATTCTGAAGGATCAATATATACATGGAATGGATAGATAAGATATTCAGATTGATCATTAAAGAATGCACTGGATCAAATACATAATACTGGAATAAGAACTACGGGGAACATCTCCCATAGGTGGCTAAGGGCACATCTCAAAATCCTAGAGAAGCACTGAGATTTCTCAAACACAAAGATAAACTGTCAAAAGATGGGAAAGTGGTGCACACTCCTTGTTTTATATACTTGAAATGAATTTTTGAGCAGGTCATATAGGATAATGCACCCTAATGGAGTGGATAAGGATAGCTTTCTTTCAAGCCTTTATTTTTTCTTTTCTTTCCTCCTTTGCTTTATCCTTCCTTTTCTTTTATATCTTGCTTTTTTCTTTTAACTACTTTTTCCTACTTTTTTGCCGTATCCTGCTTTTCTTCCTTATCCTACTTTTTCCTGCTTTTCTACCTTATCATGCTTTCTGCTTTATCTACTTTTCTACTTTATTATGCTTTTCCTGAGCTTTATTGCTTTTCTGTCTTGTGCCAGCTTTTCCTATATTTTTCCTGCTTTGCTTGCTTTAACTACTTTTTTCTTTTCTTCTTTTGCAACCTATCTCTTGTTCAAATCCTATCCTCTAGTTCACCCTTGTGGATCATTATCCACTTTATTTCATTAAAATAAATATTTATTAATGGAAAATAGCTTTTATTAAGTGCATTTCAAACTTAAGGAAATGAAATTAATACCTCCTAATTAATTAATGCCATGTCTTTCAAAATTAACCCCAAGCGTATGAGATTTTCTCCTCAACCCAAGGGATTGATTGGGTTAGGAACTCAATATAATGAACATAAATGAGGGGACATGATAACAAGATAAAACATTCTGCGAATGGTATCATTGAGAAGTGTAAATCGATATTCATTACTAGAGGTTTCTCTAATAAAGAGGGAATCAATTATGATGAGACCTTTTCCCTTGTATCAAGGTACACCACAATCCGAGAAATGATTGCACTTGCATATATTATAGGATGGAAACTTCACCAGATGGATTTGAACGAATCCTTCCTCAATGGTAAGGTTGAGGAAGAGGTTTTTATTCAACATCTTGAAGGATTTTTGGTGCATGGGAAGGAGTCCCATGTTTTCAACCTAAAGAAAGCTCTATATGGTACCAAGCAAGCCCCCAGGGCTTGGTACTCTAGAATTAATAGTTACCTTCAGAAAGAGGGTTTCTTTAAGAGTGAAGATGATCCAAATTTGTACTTCAAAGTAGTGAAGAACCAACTATTGATACTGGTTCTTTATGTTGATGATTTGTTTCTCACTATAGAGAATCATCTGATTGCTTGGTGCAAGAGGGATCTCACCTCAAAGTTCGAGATGAAAGAATTAGGTATAATGCACTAGTTTCTTTGCCTTGATATTTGACAAATAAAATATGAAATTTTTCTATATCAAGGGAAGTACACTATGGATATATTGTGCAGGTTTGGCATGATAGATTGCAAATCTATGAATACATCAATGGTTTCCAATTTGAGGAAAATTCATGACTCGGGATTTGGATCAGATCTAGTAGATCCCACTTTGTATAGACAACTTATAGGCTCACTAATGTACTTGATACAATTGAGGCTTGATATATGCTATGTCGTGAGCACTTTGAGTCAATTTATGTCTAATCCGAGACACAAACACTAGATAGCTACTAAGTATGTGCTTAAGTACCTTTGAGGTACAATTTCAAATGGACTCAGATATGCCTCCAGTGGAGGAGTCACGTTACCTAGTTATACAGAATTAGACTGGGGAGGAAGAGTTTTGGACCATAAACAGTACATCGATATACTTTTATATCTTAGGATCACCTATGATATCTTGGTCTAATAGGAAGTAGGGCTCTGTATCCCAGAGCACTATAGAAGCAGAATACATAGCTGATAGTGTTTCCTAACAAGAAGCAATGCAGCTCAGAAAGCTACTTGCAGGGTTGTTGGGTTAAAATATTGATCCCAAAGTTATTAGGTGTGACAATCAGAGTTTCATCAAGCTTTCTGAAAACCCAGTGTTTCATGAAAAGTCAAAGCACATTGAAATGAAGTATCACTTCATTCGAGACATGGTCTAGAAAGGTACAGTAAAAATTCAATACATTACTATTGATGAGCAGATTGCAGATGTGTTAACAAAGACTCTGTCAATGACAAAGTTCAAGTACATTCGAGACAAGCTTAGTATTGTAGAGAAATCCTCCCTCACTGAGAGGGAGTGTTAAATGTACAGCATCAGGATACATTCTCCGAACCAATCTTGTGCAACCAATATTGATCCTCCCATATAGAGGTGCACACGTTGATTTCCTTTCGTGTAAAGGTTATTCCTCCTATATAGAGGTAATTGATCAAAGTAATGATGTTGTAAAGTCTTGTTGGACAAGGCTCCATACTTGTTTGTCAAGTCATGATTCTCATGTCAACCTTCCATATAAAGGTATCCATGGGATAGACCTCCCGTATAGAGGTGTACCTTCCATACAAAGGTCATGCTTTACTTTTTAAAAGCATTTAATGTTGTGTGATGTATTATTAACCATGATCACCAGATTGCTATTAAGTATCCTTTAGAGATTGATCACCTATAAAGTTAATTGCTTTAGCATATGATAATTTGGTCTAGAATAATATACTATGATCACACCATCCGATCATTCTTCTTAGTATAATGTAATGTGATGGATAATTAAAGTTATCACATATTGACCATGAAATAAAAGATAAAGAGATAAAGATAAATGCATAGAGAAAAAGATAATTCGAATTGATAGGAAATGACTAAGTGAACTCGAATTGTCAAGATTCAGTTAACGCCACAATGTATGCCTCAATTATATAAAGAAGTCATAGTGGTCACTACAATTAAATCAATTGGCATGATTTCAGTTAATATTAGTTAGCTAAGTGTTAAATAATAAGGACTATTTAACTAAAGAGTTTTCACTTTAGTTAAACTAAAAGATGACACTTCAGTAAATCAAGGAGAACTCGAATTGATCACTACAATGATGTTATCAAGAAAGAATCAATTAAAGAGAGTTAACTAAGTGACAACAAAGAAGATCTAGTGAACTAAGTGTTATTGCATGATGACACTTATGCTAAATTAAAAGATGACACTATAGTTGTGACTAAAGGCTAATTAACCAAAAGTAACTTCTAACAACTATAAACAAGATGAAATGTAACAATACTTAAACATCTGTGCAATTAGGTGGAAACTAGAACTGTTTTCCAGCTTCTGTTAGCATAGTTATCCCCTCCAATGCATGGGATATTTTAACATGATGAGCCTGCTCTGTCTCCATTCCTCGAACCTTGTTTGATAGTACCTTGTTCTGCTTGTTGAAATCTTCAATCCGATTAGTCAATTCTTCAGCTTGTGTCTCTACATGTCATTTTCTTCTTAAAGCTTCCTTAGCCACTGAAATTAGTTCCTGGTAATGAACATTTACATCCTAAAGATCCTCTCTCATCCTTTTATTTGTTGTCATGAGTCTTTCATTTGATTCACTCAGGAATCTGACCTGTGTCTTATGCTGCTGCAATGATTTCTTGAGATTTTCTATTTCTGAATCCATTTCAGACCTTCATGCAATGTTGAATTCTGATCTGACAGTAATGGAATATCCCATCTCTTAAAAATTAGGTCTTCTACATGCTTATTCCTTGCTACTGCTTATGAAAATGAAGCCCCTGAACTCATGCCTTGTTCAAAACTAGGAACAATTTCCTCCTCTGCAACTTCATTACATTCTTCAATTGGTTGTGGTATCATTACATGATCCTCCCTTGTGTTTATCTGTACCTATTGTAACTCTAACTCTTCTTTTTTATTTCCATCTTCTTCACCTGAATAATCTTGAATAATGGTCACCTTCTCCATATCTAACTCAGGGTTCAAAATCCTCTTCATGTTCAACCTAAGTTTATGCGTAGCTCTAGTTTTAGGTCTCCATTTAGGTTTTTCGACCTCAATCAAAGATTTAACATCAGCTTTGAAATATGGAACATGAAAGATCTCTTCTTTGGTATTAGCAGCAAGAGTATTTAATACTGAGTCTCCTTCTTGAATAATACAACTGTTTTTCTCCTCCATTAAACTAGCAGCTTCTTCCTTATTCGAAGTGAAATTAAGTAATAAAACCATAGTGATGTAATAAAATGAAAAATAAAAATAACTAAAAATCAAGCAAAAATAAAAAGCAATGAAAATTTAGAACTAAGAAATAGTAAAGGGACTAGGAACAATTCCAGTCCTAACATCTGGCTCCAGCTGGTGGATGAAAGCCTCCTTGTGAGGTTTCAAGATCCTGTAAACCAGTGCCTTCTGCAATAAAAAACTAAAACTTCCCTGTTATTCTTCAAACTTCCATTGGGAAATTGGAGTCTTTATTCGGCTTATCTCACACCGATATGTACAATGAATGACAACTGCCTACCCTTAGTAACTTTAATAATGCTTAAGGAATCATCCATTAACTGGATTGGACAATTCTTCACCTTCCAAGCTCTACAATACAAAAGTATTATTTTCCAGAATTTTAGAAATTATGAAAGGACCCAGCCCTAAATTCTCAAACTTTCCATGTTGACCCTTCTGATCTCTTCTAGCATCTGACCTGAGCACCATGTATCCAAAAGAAAAAGTGTCTTCTTTAAATTTCCTATCAAATTTCTCTTTGATCTTATTTCTGTAATCTTGTGCTCTTTCTGCTAAAGCTTCTCATTCATGCTGCAGCTCAATCAATGAGAAAATTCTTCATTGAATACTATTTGGTTCTTCCTGATTGTCTTGAAAAAACTTCATTACTGGAATCCCTAAGTGAATGGGAAAAACAGTATCAATACCATATACCAATTGAAAGGGAGACAAACCTATTTCTTTTTTAGTATTTATCCGATCTGCCCACAAAGCATACTTTAACATTGAATCCCAAGATCTCTTGTTCTAACTTAACAAATTATTGATATTCTGGATGATATTCTTGTTTGTTAATTCTGTAAAGCCATTCCCATGGGGGTAATAGGTGGTAGAATGTTTTAAAATAATTCCATTTTTTTCACAAAAACTAACCATGGATTTAGACTTAAAGGCCTAAGCATTGTCAGTCAACAAATTTTTAGGACAACCAAACCTGCTCAAAATATTTTCTTGTATAAAGTTGATGATGATCTTATCAGTTGCATTCCGCGTAGGAATTGCTTCCACCCATTTAGTGAAAAAATCAGTAGTTGTTAGTATCCATCTGTGTTTGCCACTAGAAGCAGGATTGATATCACCTATGAAATCCAATCCCCATTGTTGGAAAGGAGCATTGACCACAGTAGGTTTCAATGGTAAGGATAATTTTTTTTTCCTTCCAACAAATTTTTGACATTGCACGCAAGCTCTGACCTGCTGATATACATATGAGAATAAAGAAGGCCAGTAGTACCTAGATCTTAGAACCTTTACAGCTTTGTATTTCCAGTACTTATGACCTCCACAAGCACCTTCATGTAACTTTGAAATAACTTCTTATGTTTCTGATTTCTCCAAACACCTGAGCAACAATCCTCCCAGATCCTTCCAATGCAATTGTTGATTAAATAAACAATATTTGGTGGCCTTCAATTTTAAAGATCTAGCTGTTTTCTTATCAAGATGAGAAGGACACTGCAAATTTAATAAAAAATAAACTATATCAGCATACCACACAGATCTGCATACTTATCCATTATTTGTTATTCATTTTGCTTCATTTGTAACTCCTCCTGTGTTGGTTGACTTGCCACTAAATGAAGGCCAAGAGCTTCACAATTTGAATCGGCTAAAAGTCTGGCCAAACCCTGTCCTTTTACTAGATTAGTAGGTTAGATATCCACATCATATTCCATAGTATTAGCAATCCATCTCCCCCTCTTTCCTTCACTGTCGGGTTGTGTCAGAATTCCCTTAATTGCAGCATTAGGTACATAAGCAATAATCTTTGAATTCAAAATATAGATCCTAAAGAAATTCAAAGCCTTAACCAGTGCAAAAGCTTGTTTCTCTAGTGTACTGTATTTTAATTCTGAATCCCTCAGAGTCTTACGAAAGAAATCAATAGGTTGTTATAATCCCTCAGCATTTTTTTGTAATAAAACAATAGCTATAGTGTCTTGCGATGCAAAAGAGAAAGTTAAGAATTATTTTGAAAAATACGGCTTACCAACACTCGAGCTTTTGTCAAGGCCTATTTGATCTTCTCAAATGAAGCTCTAGCTTCTATTGTCCATTTTACCTTCTAGTCTTTCCTCAAGATTGATGTTATCTATTTATAGTTTCAGCAAAATTTGGGATAAACCATCTCAAAAAAATTGTTTTTCCAATGAATGACTGGACATCTTTCTTACTCCTTGGAATACTAATTTTTAGTATAGCTTTGACTCTTTCAAAATCTATCCTAATCCCATCTTCTAAAACTAGATGTCCCGAAATATTACCCTCCTGAACAACAAAATGTGACTTCTTTGGATTTAAATACAGTCCAAATAAACTACATTTTAAGAAAGTTTGTCTGAAATGTTTCAAATGCTCCTCATCATATTTAGAAAATAAAATGATATCATCCAGATAAATTACTACAATTTTTTCATTTTATCCAACGAAAGCTATATCCATATCTCTTTGAAAGGTCGCACTAGCATTCATGAAACCAAACGACATCTTGTCATACATATATGTACCCCAAGGGGTAGTACAGGTTGTTTTTTCCCTATCATCCGGATGCACAACAATTTGATTATAACCCGAGAATCCATCAACCATCGAAATTCTCTGGGAACCTACCAGTTTTTGCAAAATCTTTTCAATCTTGGGAAATGGATAATTATCCTTCAGTGAATCTCTATTCAAATTGCGAAAATCCACACACAATCTGATCTCTCCATTCTTCTTATAGACTGGAACCAAATTTTCCACCCATGATGAATATCTGAGTGGAACTATTATCTTTGCATCTAATAATTTCTTGACTTCTTTTTCTATGACTGGAAGCAAAGTTGGGTTAATTCTTCTAAGTTTATGTCTGAAATGTTTCACATTTGGATTTAAAGGAACCTTATGTTGAATAATGCTGGTATCATAGGTTTTCAAATCCTCATAAGACTAAGAAAAGATATCAACAAACTCCTTCAGCAATTTAACATACATGTTCCTTTCTTCATCTGGGAGAGCTTTGGACACTTTCACCATCTTAGGTTGATCTTCTGTACCAATGTTACAGCTTATAATGTTCTCTTCTGAAGATTGCATGGTAGGATTTAACATAGTATCATATTTAGAAAAAATTCTCTCAAGGGGAACAAGAACATTCGGAAAGAAGTTTCCCTTCAACTCAATAATCTTATGCTTAGCAATTGTATTATCTGAATATGCAGCAGTATTATCAACTTCATCATATTGATCTTGGTCAATCAATGAATTAGAAAACTCTCCAGTATAATCTTCTACGCTCTCCCCCAAATACTGGAATAGTTTCATATGCCAAATCCATCTGCAAAGTGCCACCTATTTTCTTTGCCCAAGACCTTGAGAGTAACATACCAAACATAGGTGAATAGTCGACAACCACCACATCCATAATAACACTCTTCATTGTTAACTGAGCAAGACTTACCACAAGATCCTTAATTACTCCTAAACACTTTACTACTCTAGAATCAAATGCAAACTGGTCATGATATGGCTTTGTGACACTCAAACCAAGGGCTTCCATGACTACTTTAGGCATCAAGTTAGGAGAAGCTCCAGAATCTAGTAGGCAGTTGTGAACCATTTGATCATGGACAGTCAGGGTAATGTAAAAAGGAGGAGGAAAAGTTGAATTATTTTCAGGTTTATCAAGTGAAGCAGAGCCAAGAATAATAGTAGGGTGTTCTTCTTGAAGATTTACAGTATCTGAAGGAAACTTATTAGCATGTGAACTCAAGATTTTTAAAGCAGGATTCCTATAACAAGGTGTCTTCATTAATTCAGTTAATGGAATAGGAATATTAACCTTACAAACTTCATTCTCAAAATTTAAAGTTTGAACATTATTATTGCTTTCTTCAATCTATGCAGCTTTGGCTTGATCACCATGGTTTTGTCTCTTTTCCAATTCTGGATTAGGTAACTATTTGGCAGGAAGAGCCATCTTCTTTTTGGGAATCTGAGCAATTTGTTTTGGACCAGATCTTAGGTTATAAGTATTCTTGGGTTCTTATTGATAAATACCAGTTGAAACTTCAGGGCCAAGATCACTTTCTTCTTGATAAACATTTGGACCAAAAATCTCAGAATTTTGAGAATGATATTCAGTAAGGAAACCTTCTGATGACAGCTCTCCAAAGTGATTTAAATTCTGATTCAAATCTTCATACTGTAAGTCTTCAACTTCTTCTACTTCATCTATCAAATTGTTTTGAAATGGGGGAGGAACTCTCTAGTATTCATTCTCCCTTCTTTCCCTCTGAATGTCATTGTTTGTCCTTTCTCTAGGAAGAAACCTAGGAACAAATGGGCACCTAAATTGATTAGGATTTCTTTCTCCTTCCTGTGTAGGTCTATTCGGATTCTTTTCCAACTTCATCTTACTCACTTCTTTAGATAAAATTTTAATCAACTTAGTAATTTCATATATTTTACTCTTTGATGTCTTTGATGTGGAAGTTGATGGCATCATTTCGTTCTTACCCTTTTGGTCATGCACTTGATAATCTAATTGCTCTTCAAGCCTATTCGAAGCCAAAATGTTCGATTCAACTTCCAATTTAGCTTCCTGCATATTCAATAGAGTTACTGAACTTCTTTCTATAAGATGCAAAGAGAACTCGTGATCAAAAGAATTGGCATAGGTCAATTTGGATGATGTTTCAGAAGGTTTAATTTCAGCTGGGATCCTTCCATACATCTTATTAAAACGTTTTGAGAAATATGCTACAGCTTCATCTTTTTTTCTTTTTAAGGCTGCATATTCTGTAATGTATAAGTATGGTCCTTTGTGTTCCCCCACTGTCTCATAAACATATCTTGTAGTTCCTCTATTAGGGTTATTGAATTAGTAGGTAACTCTTTGAACCATTTCCTTACCTCCCCATCCAGGCTTTGTACAAACATATTCATCCACACATCTTTAACTTCAATATTCTGATTGTCTGCATAACTTAGAAATGCATTCCAATGTTCCTCTACAGTAGTTTCACCCTAACCATTAGTCCTAGGAACATACTTCTGATACTCTCCTGCAAGAAGAATGTCCAGGGGTTGAGGGAGAACTAAAGGAGCATATCTAATAGCTACCATACGGTCCATCATATCAAGAGTTTGTCCTGCCATCTTGGATCTACTTTGGCTTGGTGAAGAAATAATATTACTGACTTTACTCGGACTTGATTGAAAATTAAGTTTACACGATTTAAACTGAACCAAGGGGATTTTATGAGGAAACTCAGTCTTAATCTTTTGAGCATACAATGGATTAGTGAAAATATGAAAGCTATCAACTTGAGCTATAGGAATAAGCCATGACAAATCCTGATTTGTCTCTTCTAATTTAAGTTCTAAATATGCAAAAGGGGATGTTGGCTGTGACTGATCAGGAGTAAATAAAGAAGGAGAAGATTGAGATATTCTAAAAGAAGAAGAAGCTGGTTTGTTCCTAGCCTCTTTCAATATTTGTTCTGGATCTGAGACTCCTGTATGTAGTGGTGATGTAGGTTCTCCCCGTGTGTTTTCTTTCCTAGAAGCCACTATGAACCAATACTGGTGAAAATGTAGTCTGTAACAATGTCTGATCTTGTTCACCTTCCAAAATCAGATTCATAAACTATCCCAGGGAAGATTTGCGTCACTTTCATTCCCTGGCAACAACACCAAAGATATTTGTGCTAGAAATTGTCCCTAGACTACAAAGGGTACAAGCTAGAACAATCTCAATAAAACTAAAAGAAAATGAATTTGTTTTTGTAATTTTTTGTCTGAAGGAATCATTCACAAGAAGGGAGGTAATAAAATATCAAACATATACAATCACTAATCATAAAGAAATCATGAAAACCTGAAGTGTAAAGATATAAACATAGATATAAACCATAAGCATTCATTCAATAAGAATCCAATTCTGTCCACAAATTCATAAGCATTCACAAGATAAATACTATTATCTAGAAATGAAATTATCAATCAGGTGGTTAAACAAAACATAAACATAAACTAGAAATAAGAGTCAATAGATGGATTATATCATATAATTTCGTTAGGAACCCATGTCTTTACTTTGTTAGTATATTGTTGTTGGACGCATATGCTTTGTAAAGCGTCCCGTAGTATTTGTTGATCAATAGTTTGTGTTATTGTTGTTGGTGCATATGCTTTGTAAGTCGCCGTAGTATTGTTGATCCATAGTTTGTAGTGGCCCATGGTTTTGACCCATAGTATTGGCGCCTAGACTTAGTAAATAAGTGTGTGTTGAGACCTATGAAGGTACAGTGAAGTTATTTGTATTGAGCTTGCTCATAGGAGGTTGCCCCCTCGAAGTGTCCTGTGATCAATATAAAAGTAATTCCGAGTTCTGTCATTTCTGCTATTTTGCATATTCTTATTAATTAATTGTTGCAGGTGCATCACATCTGGTATCAGAGCACTTTCTTGGGCTCGCTGGGTGAAATTTCTGCCAATTTTTTTTTCACATCTGTTGCAGGTTCGGATTTGGGAATAATCTCTATCCGCTTAACTGTGGGAAGTACTTGGGCATAATCCCTAAAACTCATTGTGAGGAGTACCATAGGAACCCCGAAGTAACTGACCCATTGAGAGGACCTGCCAGCGAAAAGGGCAACGACCCCTACCTGATTGACTAGTTCCCACCCGTGAGGTAAACCAAGAGCTGTCGTTTGTGGCAAAGCGGTTATCAGTTTTACCTGAGCCGTGGAGTGAGGGGTACTGCCCCAATACGTAAGCCGTCAGACAGCATTGGTGGCTGAGTGAAATCCCTGAACTGTTAGGAAGCTGCACATACCTGGGGTCCATATCTATTTTCAGCTGAATTGTTGTCGATCACTGCTGCACTGTTTCAGACCCAGCCATTCAAATCCATTCTGCAAGCCATTCTAGATTCAACCGTTTTCAATCCATTTGCAGATTTATCTGTTCCAGATTGCTTCCGAGCCGTAGCCGCTCCAGGTTGCTCCATATCTCCCTTGTTTTCACTCCATTTCCCTTGAAATTTTTGAGGGAACCCCTGTCATTCCATTCTGCATATTTTATTCCTGAGGACCCTATCCCCAATTCCCCTTCCCAAAGCCCGAAATACCACATTTGTCTATTTCTAGGGTTTGCCATAACTTCCTCATATTTCACCCAATCACCTTCAAATTTTACCACAAAGTTCCTTTCTGAATTCTGCTTCTTTGTCCCCCTCTGCCAAATTTTCCCATTCTTTTACCCCACTTCTGAAATCCTCATTTTTGCTTCCCTGTCTATTCGACAGTGACCAAAACCTAGTCAAACCCCAATTACCCTTTAGTTTTTTTCCCAAGTCCAGATTTTCCTTTACTGAAGCAGTTTCGGTTTTTGTTTTCCTACCCAGTCAACCAAAAAAAAAAAAACTCCTGGTTATGGTTGTCACCCGTGTAGGCGCAAAAACCATGCAAGACGCACTTTCAGCCATCCAAGCCTAACTCCAGGATCTGGATGAAAAATTTCTCATCCTCCATCTTGAACATTCAGCTATGAACAACAAACGACAGTTCGAGTCTTCATCAGACAATGGGTTCTCTTCTTCTAGTAATTTCCATGGTCCGAAGCTTGATTTTCCTCGCTTCAATGGTACTGATCCAATTGGACGGATCTATCGTGTAGAACAGTATTTCAGTCTGCATAATACTTTTGATATCAACAAAGTTTCGCTGGAATCCTTTCATTTGGAACAGGAAGCGCTTCAATGGTACCGTTGGTACATCAAGGCTCATGAAGATCCAAAATGGCCAAACTTTTTCCAGCTCCTTTTGCAACGATTTGGTCCTAGTGCTTTTGATGACTTCACAGGAGCCCTCACTAAAATTCGCCAAATTGGCACTGTGAGAGAGTATCAAACCGAATTTGAGAAACTAGTCAACCACACCGAAGGATTGTCTGATGACTTTTACCGGAGTTGTTTTATCAATGGTCTAAAGGATGCCATCTGCTCTGAGGTCAGAATGTTCTGTCCCAACACAATGATGGAAGCCCTGGGGTTGGCTAAGTTGGCAGAAGACAAGATTTCAACCCAACAACGCTCCAAGCTCACTTTTGTTCCCTTCTGAAATATGGGTTCTCAACGACAACCTATACCACAGGCTCCTCGACCAACTCCTATCAAGCGTTTGTCTGAAACAGAGATGCAAGCATGCAGAGAAAAGGGCTTTGCTATAATTGTGAAGAGAAATTCACTTGGGTACATAGATGTGTTCAGCAAAAGCTCTATCTCTTGGATGTGGATTCTCCGCCTGCCTCTAAAATTGGTGATGAAGATCCAGAAACACTGGATGCTCTGGTCGACATTCAGGAACCGCCTTTTGACCCTCCGTCTCAAGATGACCAGCCAGAGATATCTCTCCATGCTTTAGCTAGAATCACCACCCCCCAAACAATGTGGGTCAGGGGTTACTTCAAGAAGCTTCCTCTTATAATACTCATTGATTCTGGTAGCACTCATAATTTCATTGACCCTCGGATCGCCAAACAAGCTGATTGTTTTATCCATCCTTGCTCCAACTTTGAAGTCATGGTTGCCAATGGGGGCACCTTACCTTGCAAAGGGAAGTGTTGAAATGTGTGTATCTCTATGGGAGATTATACCTTGCGCTCTGACATGTTTGCCTTGACCTTAGATGGATGTGATGTCGTTTTGGGCGCTTAATGGCTATGCACACTTGGCCCTATCTTATGGGATTTTGCTGAACTTTGGATGCAGTTTTCCCTCAATGGAAAAAAACACACATTGACAGGATTACAACCAGGTTCTCTCAGCATCATTAGTTCACATCGCATGGAAAAAATCCTCAAGAAGAATTCACATGGTGTCATCGCTAAGATCCATTCCATCAGCGGTCTCCACTACTCCTTTGGATCTACAACAAATTCTGGATCGATATACAGGTGTCTTTGCTGAACCAGTGGGATTGCCACCTTCCAGGCTAGAAGACCATCGTATTCATCTCCTTCCTGGCAGCGTTCCTCCCAACATCAGGCCCTATCGCTACCCATTTCACCAAAAAACATAGATTGAAATGCTCGTTCGGGACTTATTGAAGCAAGGTATTATTCCCCCAAGCACTAGTTCCTTTTCTTCTCTAGTTATTCTTGTCCACAAAAAAGATGGGTCATGGCGCCTCTGCATTGACTTACGAGCACTTAATCACCTCACCATCAAGGATAAGCTTCCAATTCCTGTTGTTGATGAGCTTCTTGATGAGCTTCATGGGGCTCACTTTTTCTCCAAGTTGGATCTTCGTTCTGGGTATCATCAAATTCGGGTTCATGAGGATGATATCCCTAAAACAACTTTCCGCACACATGATGGCCATTATGAGTTTTTGGTCATGCCCTTTGGCCTCACTAATGCTCCTTCCACATTCCAGGCCTTAATGAATAAAATATTTCGACCCTACTTGCGGAAATTCATTCTGGTATTCTTTGATGATATCCTCATCTACAGTAAAACATGGGATGGACATCTCAAGCATCTAGATCTTGTCATGCAACTTTTCTCTGACCATCATCTCCATGCCAAGCAGTATAAATGTGTTTTTGGACAGAAGGAAGTTGAGTATCTCGGACACATTATCTCAGCACAAGAGGTTCGCGTGGATCCTTCCACAATCGATGCCATGACCAATTGGCCGCATCCTCAAACACTCAAGAGCCTTCGTGGTTTTTTGGGGTTGACTGGATACTACCACAAGTTTGTCAAGGATTATGGGAAGATTGCAGCTCCATTAACTGCTCTATTGAAAAAGTATGCTTTTACATGGACACATGCTGCTCAGTGTGCATTTGACAACTAAAACAAGTTATGTGTACTACACCTGTTCTAGCTATGTTCGATTTTTCCAAGCCCTTCACTATTGAGAGTGATGCTTGTGGCAATGGACATGGTGTTGTTCTCCTTCAAGATGAACACCCCATTGCGTTCACCAGCAAAGCCATTTCAGGTAATAATTTAGCTGCCTCTACCTATGAGAAGGAAATGATGGCTATTTTGCATGCAGTACAGAGGTGGCGCCCATACGTATTAGGGAATCATTTTTGCATCAAGACTGATCACCAGAGTCTGAAATATTTCTTGGAACAGCGTGTCTCCTCCCCGATAGAATAGAAATGGGTTAGCATACTCATGGTTTATGACTATGAGATCACTTACAAGAAGGGTAAAGACAGTATTGTGGCAGATGCTCTTCCTCGCACATTTGATGCCCAAGGTTCTCTTTTAGCTATTTCTATGCCTATTCCAAATTGGTTGCAATCTGTTCAACAGGGTTATGTCAATGACTCTTGCTTATCTCAAATCATCCAACGCTTGACCAGCAACCCTTCTGTTGTACCACATTACTCTTAGGATGGTGCTTCTCTGAGATACAAGGGTCGTCTCCTGCTTCCCTAGAGCACAGATCTTCAACAGGCTGTCTTCTATGAACTCCATGCTTCTCCATCGGTAGGGCACTCTGGGTTCCTCAAAACGTATGAATGGGCACATCGTAACTTCTTTTGGCAGGGTATGAAAAGGACAATTCAACAAATGGTGGACGAATGTGATACCTGCCAGCGCAATAAAGGTGAAACAACACTCCTTCCAGGATTGCTCGAACCCTTTCCCATACCTACCTAGATTTGGACAGATATTTCTATGGATTTCATTGAAGGGCTCCCTAAATCTGGCGGGAAGACAGTGATTCTCATTGTGGTTGATCGCCTCTCCAAATATAGTCATTTTTGTGCTCTCAGCCATCCTTATACAGCCTCCTCAGTCGCTCAAATTTTCCTGGACCAGATATTTCGTCTTCATGGCATCCCTTCTTCCATTGTCTCAGATCGTGATGTGACTTTCACTAGTCATTTTTGGACAGAACTATTTCGCCACACTGGCACCAAACTAAAGATGAGTACAGGGTATCACCCACAAACATATGGTCAGACTGAAATTATCAATAAATGCTTGGAAACTTATCTTCGTTGCTTCACCTCCGAACAACAACATCAGTGGGCAAAGTGGCTCCCTCTCACTGAATGGTGGTACAATACCTCTTACCACACTACCTCGAAAATGACCCCATATGAAGCAGTCTATGGTCAGGCACCTCCAGTTCTTCTTCCATACACCCCCACTAGTTCACCAGTTCAGGAAGTTGACACGGTCCTTCGAAACCGCGAACAGATTCTTCACATTTTGCGGGACAATCTTCACGTGGCAAGAAATCGCATGAAGCAACAAGATGATCAGCACCATTCTGAGTGCACTTTTCAAGTTGGCGATATGGTTTTTCTTCGCCTCCAGCCGTACAAGCAATCCTCTCTGAAACTCAAAGGGCGTCATAAGCTCGCTCCAAAGTTCTATGGCCCATATCGGATTCTTCAGAAGATTGGGTCCGTTGCTTATAAATTGGAACTTCCTCCTTCTTCCCACATTCATCCAGTCTTTCATATCTCTTGTCTGAAGAAAGTTCTTGGCACCAACATCAGTGGACAAATGATTTTACCCAAACTGGATAATGAAGGATCCATCCTTTTTGAGCCGGAGGCCATCCTCAATCAGCTCACTCGTTAGCTTCGCTATCACTCTATCATAGAGGTCTTAATTCAATGGCACGTCATGCAACCAGAGGATGCTACATGGGAACCACTCCTTCAGATTCAACAACAATTTCCACATCTAAAGCTTTGAGGACAAAGCTTTTTTTAAGGGGGAGGGGATGTTAGGAACCCATGTCTTTACTTTGTTAGTATATTGTTGTTGGACGCATATGCTTTGTAAGTCATCCCGTAGTATTTGTTGATCAATAGTTTGTGTTATTGTTGTTGGCGCATATGCTTTGTAAGTCGTCGTAGTATTGTTGATCCATAGTTTGTAGTGGCCCATGGTTTTGACCCATAGTATTGGCACCTAGACTTAGTATATAAGTGTGTGTTGAGACCTATGAAGGCACGGTGAAGTTATTTGTATTGAGCTTGCTCATAAGAGGTTTCCCCCTTGAAGTGGCCTGTGATCAATATAAAAGTGATTCCGAGTTCTGTCATTTCCGCTATTTCGCATATTCTTATGAATTAATTGTTGCAGGTGCATCACAATTTTGCTCAATCTTCAGTATTCAAAAAACACTTACATGAGAGTTACTGTATGTGTCTAAATGCAAAACAACATCATCAGTCCTATAGCCCTTCCGTTGAACAAAAACCAACCCCCATAGTGTATCTTGTTCTTTCTTTTATAATTACAAAATGAAGTAGTTTCCTCTACCACTTCTTTAGGTCAAGTTTCAAAACTATTCAACAGTTACATTTAGTAGATATACAAACTAACTTTCCAATGAATAAAGGTTAATTAACCAAAAGTAACTTCTAACAACTATAAACAAGATGAAATGTAACATTACTTGGACATCTGTGCAATTAGGTGGAAACTAGAACTATTTTGCAACTTCTTCTAGCATAGTTATCCCCTCCAATGCATGGGATCTTTAAACATGACGAGCTTGCTCTGTCTCCATTCCTCGAACCTTGTTTGATAGTACCTTGTTCTGCTTGTTCAAATCTTCAATCTTCTTAGTCAATTGTTCATCTCGTGTCTATGCATGTCCTTTTCTTCTTAAAGCTTCCTTATCCACTGAAATTAGTTCCTAGTAATGAGCATTTACATCCTCAATATTCTCTTTCAACCTTTTATTTGTTGTCATGAGTCTTTCAATTGATTCACTTGGGAATCTGACCTATGTCTTATGCTGCTGCAATGATTTCTTGAGATTTTCTATTTATGAATCCATTTAAATACCTTCATGCAATGTTGAATTCTGATTTGACAACAATGGAATATCCAATTTCTTAAAAATTAGGTCTTCTTCGAAGACTTATTCCTTGTTGCTGCATCTAAAAATGAAGCCCTTGAACTCATGCCTTCTTCAAAATTAGGAAGAATTTCCTCCTTTGCAACTTCATTACATTCTTCAATTGGTTGTGGTATCATTACATGATCCTCCCCTATGCTTATCTGTACCTACTATAACTCTAACTCTTCTTTGTTATTTCCATCTTCTTCACCTGAAGAATCTTGAATAATGGTCACCTTCTCCTTCTCTAACTTAGGGTTCAAAATCCTCTTCATGTTCAACCTAAGTTTATTCGTAGCTCTAGTTTTAGGTCTCCATTTAGGTTTTTTGAGCTCAATCAAATATTTAACATCAGCTTTGAAACCTGGAACGTGAAATATCTCTCCCCTGGTATTAGCAGCAAGAGTATTTAATACTAAGTCTCCTTCTTGAATAATACAACTATGTTTCTCCTCGATTGAACTAGCAACTTCTTCCTTATTCGAGACAGCAAGGTTTTCCACTATATCATCCTTAGGGATATGTTTATGCTCTTCTCCAGTCATGTGTTCCTGCTCTGCAACATCAGTCTTCATAAATTCTTCCGCTAAGTTATCTTTCTGCAAACTACCTTATGTTACTTCTTCAACTACATCTCTTTTAAATTTTTTAACAAAACTAAATTGCTTGCTGGGTAGAGGTTTCTTTCCACGGTCGTCCTCCTGAGTTTGAAACCCAGACCAAAGCATAAAATGATCCCATTTTCAATTCTTCTTTTGTAACTCTGTCAAAACAATCAGTTTGACTAAACCATGATGAAACACTGATTGACTTGTATGATCAGTGTGACCCTTAACCCTAGCTGACATCTTTTGAAGACTTCTGAGTAGAAAAAATGATAGATTCATTTTGGATTGCTGATTTAAATGAAGAAGAAACCTAATATGATATTTAAAAACTGATTCAAACCTTCCCTCACAAGTAAGGTAGCTCTATACAATCCCAATGACCTCCTTCCATTCTGGTTTTAAGTTTTCTAAATGAACCCCCTTGCTCCAATCAAGGGATTCACAGCTTGGTAGCAGAAACATGCTTGGATTAAACTCAAGAGGAATTTTCTTAAACCAACATTCTCCTTCAATGGGAAGACTAATGGCTTCAACAATCAACCCCTATGTCAATTCAAAATTTAAATTATTAAATCTAACAATAAAATTGGAAAGATTCTGAGCAAATGCGTGGGTAACCTCTACAATGAAACCTGCAATTCTCTCAAAGAAATTAAACCAACCAACTGCTTTGAATAACTCTGCACATTCTGGGAAATTGGTTTCCCAACTGGTATCTGTTGGCTCAAAACAACATTGCTTACCACCTTTACCCATATTTTCCAGCAGTTAATCATCGACTAGCTTCTTGGAACTAAACCGAATCAGAAAATTTGACAAATCTCAGAATACATGTCTTTCAATATTAGAATTCGTGGCTTCAAAATTAGAATTTGTGGCTTCCCTTGTCTTCAAATTCTTTGGTGATGAATCATCATGAGCTTGAAAAGTGTTATGATGTAACAAATAGCTCCCTTGAGGTCTCCGATTATCATAAAATATAATGTTCCAACACTTACAATGAATTAACCATGAATTTCCATCATTTGAGATTCCAACAGCGCTTTCATATATACAACCTATTAATTTTGCTATGGGAATCTTTTCATATAAAGACTTTGCAAAATCTCAACATAAGAGTTAGGTTTTTAACATAAGGGTTAGGCCAGATATTAAAAAGTGTTTAAAAACTTACAAAAGAAACGAAATATTTGATAAGACATCTATTAAAACATGAAATAGGAGTGAAATTAAGTAATAAAACCATAATGATTTAATAAAATGAAAAATGAAAAAAAATAAAAATCAAGCAAAAATAAAAAGCAATGAAAATTTAGAACTAAGAAATAGTAAAGGGACTAGGAACAATTCCAGTCCTAACAAGAAGAATCTAAAAATATGTTATACGAGATTGATGAATTCGGTGTGAAGCGAATTATCTTCTACATTGAAGGTAAGGCACTTCTCTTTGGGCAGGTTATTGTTCTTGCTTATTATTGATGTGCTGGGCACATTGGAAAACACATCCAATTGATCTCTCTTATCTATTTCTTCCATATCTGTTACAACATAATTTTCCACCTTGTGAGCATCAGCACTCTTCGACCTTCAGGATCAATTTTCACTGACTCAGATTCACTTTATGTTCTTCAGAAACACCTTTTCCCCTATTTTTCTTCCTGTACGCTAGCTGTTCCACTTTATCCCACGTACACGCGAGTTGTTCCACTATAGCCTGCGGGTGCCAAGTTAAATGGTAAAAATCATTAGAAAATTACTTTTTACTCCTAAAAAGCGGTCTTAGGGTGACCTTTGGCCCTCGATTTGCCCCGAAACACCTCGATGTGTCCTCTCACTTACCTTTGGAAGGCTATATATTGAGCTTTTATGGCATATGGAAGGGAGGAGAAAGAGAGAGCAAGATAACTCTAGTGGATTTTTGTCGTGACTTGAGTCTACACTCATTAATCTTTGTTGTTGTGAACTCTTTATGTTCACCTACCAAACTCCTATCCTAGTTTGAGTTTGTCATTACAAGGAGGATTGAAGTGGTGGAGGCTGTTGAAATATTGTAACTTATAAGAATATTGTATTTGCACTTTATTATTCCGGAGATGTTTCATTCCTCCGTGAAGACCTTATTGTATATCCGGAGATGTTTATTCCTCCGTCAGAATGTGGTAACTTGGGTTATTAGACTTCCCTAGTGGGGGTCAGCCCTGTATGTGTTATGTGGGTCAAAGGGTTATTAGATCACCCTATAGGGGTCGGCCCAGTCAATTGTAATGGGGTGTTTAACTCAGTGGTTAAGTTGGGGCCGACCTAGTTAATATAAAATACAAGTCGGAGTTGTGTATAGATAGAGGAGGTGTGTTCCTCATTTAACACACATTGCACTCACTTGTGAATAGCGCATAAGTGAGAGAGAGATCTGTTGTGGAGGAGAAGGAGCTCATGGTTTTGGATTACATCTTTGTATTTGCTCGTCATCTATATTGAGGAAGCTTTGATGGGTTTTTTTCCCCATGAGGGTTTCCCAGGATAAATCTGTGTCTCTTGTATTTATGTTGGGTTTGTTGTTCTTTCAGTGATCCTGTATATGCTATTATTGTGAAATGGAATGTAATGCTGATATTTTATGTCTTTGCATATTGAATCTTAACAGAGGCACAAGTGGAGAGACCTAATTCTTGGTTCAGATTGGTTGCCGACAAGAGGTCGTATATTGTACTTCTTGTTGTTCATTAATGGAAATACTCATTTTCTCATCCAATTGATGTTGTGAATATTGTTAAATTACATTGGGTTATATTTGCTTATGATATCATGGATCATGCTATTGATTAGGCTAATCTTTTTCACATATTATATGCACTTGCTTGTACTTGTTATTGAGACTAATTTGCAGGTTCAAGTGTAGAAGTTGAAAGTTCAATGGGGATCTACATCGAACATCCGGTTGAAGGTTGGTATTTTCTCCATTATCTTAGCATTGTCATTTATATAGAATTGCATTGGGAATTGAATCATTTTCTAGTAGTCAGCTGTCTGTTGTGGTCTGCCCCAAGCCATAGGAAGTTTTCTCTGTAACCAAAATGGTGACTCCGTTGGAGAGAACATCCATTTTGGGGGATTTTCAGGCATTAGTCCTTATTTAGAGTTGTTGTGTGTCGAGCTTTTGTGTCTTTGATTGTCCGTTGGGATACACTATAGAAAAAAAGATTTTTCTGGGTCGTTGGACTCTTTATTTGCTCATTTTCCTTTCCATGTACGTGAGTCAAGCACGGGGGCTTCACTAGAAGGAAATATAATATCACGTTCATTCATATTGTGGTATTAAATATTCATCAAAACCTAAAACTTATATTGCTTATATATTAAGGGGCAAAGGGTTTTCTTATTTAATGTAACAATACAAAAATACTTTGGGGTCTTTTTTATATGGGCCGGTTGACAAATATCCTCCAAATGGAGGTGGCGAGATCATGGCCGTATGAGAAATCGGGTTGACGCAAAGCTCAAGCTTACCAGTACGTAGGGAAATCGCGTCTTGAGGCATGCTTGAGACCAAGGGTTTCGTGGTGAAGTGGGTTTCCAGTCAATCATAGTCAAGAGACGGTGGTGATTGACAACCAATTGTTACCAATAGCACTCAGCCAGTTGTTATTAATAGCCTTGGGAGGCTCTAAGCCTCTAGGGCCTGTTATAGGCCCTTTATAGGCCTTGGGGGCTTGACTACCCAACCACTCATGCCTATTACAGGCCTTGGCAGGTTTAGTCAGCCTTCTAGAGCTTGTTACAGGCCCTGGGGGTTTGTATACCTAGACCACAACAGGCTTAGTCAACGATTGGGGAACTACAACATGCAATCTAAATGTTGTACTATGTGCTTTGGCTCTAGTGACATCCAATAAGTGATCTCCTATCTCTTCATTAGACCATTAGATGTTGCAAATCATAATGATATGTGGTTGAGTAATTGCATTGTGGGTGAATTAATGTGCATCCACAATATACATCGAAAGAAGCAAGGTTCATTGTAGAATGCATGTGGGGTCATAAGAGGGGTATCATATCAATATACTAGGTAGAAATATAAATGGGTATAAAAAATGTTAATGAAAAAAATGATACATACAATATCTAGTGAAAATAGGGTTTTTTTTAAATTGGGAAGGCATATTGGGAGGGGGTTAAAAAATGATTTTGGAAGGTATTTTCCAATATTTAGCGAAATTATGGGTATTGTTTCATATGCCACGAATGAACATGCTATGATAGCAGTTTATTGAGTGAATCCCTCATGGGGTCAAGCCAACTCAAGCTAGTTTAGCCCGCGTCTACCCGCCTCTATTTCACTGTAGCTCGCATCTACCCGTAGTTATTCCTTCGATAGTAGCAGACAACTCCGGGATTGATTGGTTTATGGTCTTGGGTTGTTGTTGGGTTGGTGTTGAGTGTTCCTAAGTCTTAGTTGGCCTTATTCCTAACTGTTCCATGCCCAGTTGGTCACCGGAAACTCTTCTCTCTCTTTGTTTTGAGCCTTGTTAGTTTATCACCACTTTTATTTTCTAGCTCATTGCATTAGCTGAATCTCACTGTTTGGGAATTGTTGGGTTGTATTAGTGATTTTCTTTGCATTTCTTTAACCGAATAGGTAGATTTTGCTTGCATTTTTCATTCCATTATATTGAAAAATACAAAATACATAGTTTTGCATTTTCCTTTTCATTATAAGAGAAAATACAAAAAAAAATTTACTTTCCGTACTGCATTTTGCATCTGAGTGCTTGTGCTTTCATCTAGGATCTGCTTATGCATTGGAAATTTAAAAGAATTGCATTTTATTTCGAACCATTGGATTGATTTTCATTTTAGTGGCATTGTTTTTATTTGATAGAGGAGTCTATAGTTTGACGATTGTGCATACTATTGAGTCATATACATCATTTGTTTCATGACTACATCCTTTGTGTAATCACAGCCATTTAAAATCAACGCTTAATCTTAAAATCGATTAGAACAATTTTTATTTTATAGGGTGCACCATCTAGTATAGGTTTAGAGTATTGGAATAAATCATTGTGAGTTAACAATCCAATACTACTAGACGAAAAATTATGTGTCTGACCAGGTGTTGGAACATTTAAAAAACCCACTATCGCATTCTAGACTTAGGATAAAATTAATTAATCATTTATGATTAATTTCCTGACTTTTGACTAGGTAGAATAGGCCAGTTTTATCTTATAGTGGACCACATGCTATCCTCATTCACAAAAACGAATTTGGATCAATTATAGATAAGATTTGCTTGGATCCTATTTGATTTTATTCCATTCTTGAATTAGAAAGACACCATCCCGATTTAGCTAGCTTTGTCCTGTTTTTTCTACTTTCTAGTGGAAAAGATAAAGCTAGCTTACTTGGAATCTTTTGCCACTTGACCAATTCGACTTCCACATTATATGTAACCTTCTAAAGCCATAATTACATTCCATTTACCTCACTCATGATCTTCCATACCATACTTACTAAATTTGTGAGCCTCTAAGACAGTTTTGGAAACTGCTTTTGCCACCTAGGGGTTTTTTTTCCTTTTCTAAGCCTTTTCTTTTTGCTCTTTCCATATTGCCTCAAAGGAATTCGATTTTCTCCATGGAGTATGTATTATATATTTTTATCATATCAATGAATAATAAATAGAGTGATTTCCACAATTTATCTTCTCTATTCTTCTTCTCTCATTGTCTGAAATATTCCATGGTGAAATTGTGTTATGAATCTAGTTCCTAGCAATTGAAAATCTCACATGGTATCAGAGCTAGCTTGATTCAAAGAAATTTCCAAGAGTTTGTTTTGCAGCTATTTCCATCACCAGGAGTGCATCAGTATGGAGAAAAATCAATCCAAAGCTGTGACTCTCACTCCCTTCAATTTATTTGACTGGAAGGCGCATATGATCATCTAGCTTCGGAGCAAAGGATTGTATAGAGTCACTATGGGGCTTGAAACTGAGCCAAGAGTTGTGGCATTAAAATACAAATGTTTTAATAGGCTTGATGAAGCTTATGGGTTATTTTGTCTCTTTGTATCTCTAGATCTTCTATTCCATATTGATTCTCTATCCACTCCAAATGAAGTGTGGACAAAACTAGAATCTCTCTTTGGAAAACAGGACGAGCTCATAGGTCATTTGTTGGAGATTGAGATGATCTCTCTTAGCCCAAGTAATTTCGATTCTATGGAGGAGTTCATATCAAAATTCAAGAACCTAGTGCTTCAACTCAAGCAATGTGGCATAGAGAAGAAGGATGAGCAATTAATCCTCACCATTCTGTCAAAACTGAGTTCAGAATATTTAGTATTTGTGTCTACTTTTCATTCTGCAAGACTTGCAGTTCCCAAGTGGAAGATGCAAACCTTGGATGCATTCATTGATTCAATCACTCAATAAAAGGACAAGATGGTCCAAATGAGGGATCAATCACCCTCCAAATACTTTGCACTTGTTGCTCATGGAGCAAAGAGTTTCAAGAATGACAAATCCAAACAGAAGATATTGTCAGATGAAGAGGATTCTGATGGAGATTCCAAATCCAAGAAGATGAAGAAGGAGAAGCCCAAGTGTTTTTATTGTTGCAAAGGCACTCATCCTGAGAAATATTGCTTCAAGAAAGAACAAGATGATTGAAGAGCATAACATAGATGTTCCTAACTTTGCAAAGAAAGAACAAGGCAAGCTTGCTGTAGAACAAGAACTCTGTCTCCAAGCCTCTCCCAAAGGTAATAATGTTTATGATTTGAGTGCTAGAGTGAAATATAATTATAATGTCTCTGATATTGATTCACATTCTAATATATCAGAATCAGAAACCTCCACCTCTTACTTGGAACAATATTCAGTCAGTTCATTCAAGTCTACTCTCAAAACTAGTCATTTTTTACCATGGGGGCTTCACTAGAAGGCAATATAATACCACGCTCATTCATATTGCGATATTAAATATTCATGAAAACCTAAAACTTATATTGCTTATATATTAAGGGGCAAAGGGTTTTTTAATTTAAAATGTAACAATACAAAAATACTTTGGGGTGTTTTTAATATGGGAGGGCTAACAAATATCCGCCAAATGGATATGGCGGGATCACAGCCATATGAGAAATCGGGTTGAGGCAAGGCTCGGGTTTACCAGTACGCAAGGAAATCACGTCTTGAGGCATGCTTGAGGCCAGGGGGTTTCGTGGTGACTTGGGTTTCCATTCAATCATAGTCAAGCGACAATGGTCATTGGTAGCCAATTTTTATCAATAGCACTCAGCCAGTTGTTACCGATAGCCTTGGGAGGCTCTAAGCCTCCAGGGCCTATTATAGGCCCTCGATAGGCCTTGGGGGCTTGAATACCCAACCACTCGTGCCTATTGCAGGCCTTGGGACTTTTATTCATCCTCCTAGAGCTTGTTACATGACCTGGGGGATTGGATACCTAGCCCACAACAGGCTTAGTCAGTGATTGGAGAACTGCAACATGCAATCTAAATGTTGTACTATGTGCATTGTCTCTAGTGACATACAAGAAGTGATCTCCTATATCTTCATTAGACCATTAGATGTTGCAAATCCTAATGATATGTGGTTGATTAATTGCATTGTGGGTGAAGTAATGTGCATCCACAATATACATCGAAATATGCAAGGTGCATTGTAGAATGCATGTGGGTTCATAAGAGGTGTATCATATCAATATACTAGGTATAAATATAAAGGGGTGTAAAAAATGTTAATGAAAAAATTGATACATACAATATCTAGTGAAAATAGGGGTTTTTTAAAATTGGGAAGGCATATTGGGAGCAGGTTAAAAAAAATGATTTTGGAAGGTATTTTCCAATATTTAGTGAAATTAGGGGTATTGTTTCATATGCCACAAACGAACGTGCTATGATAGTGGTTTATTGAGTGAATCCCCCGTGTTTTTTACTAGCTTCTGACGTGTCTTCTGAAACGTCTTTCCACCACCATTCAAATATTTTAGATTCTAATTTAGAAGATGATTTACAGTCTGATATATAGGTCATTACATATCCCACATCATATTCCCAACCTTTGGATGCACAAAAGACCCTACAAACCCCAAGTTCTCCAGTTAAGAAACTACACAATTCTATGTTT
The DNA here is from genome assembly GCA_027924585.1 of Larix kaempferi. Taxonomy (NCBI): domain Eukaryota; kingdom Viridiplantae; phylum Streptophyta; class Pinopsida; order Pinales; family Pinaceae; genus Larix; species Larix kaempferi. Next base: position 8,269,267 of record BSBM01000487.1, on the reverse strand, counting down.
TCTTACACTGTGTCACTTGCCTCTGTTGCAATTTTGTCTTTCATATCTTTTATTGGTTGGATGGACATGTTTTTGGATTTCCTTGGACTGATATTCCACACATCTAGACCCGATCCCATCATCCATGGTTCAAAAGTCATGTCCTCACACTCTCCAGGCTCGCTCAGCTGTCAGGGTGATCTAGTTTCTCACACTTTTCCTACTAAAACTCTGCTCGATCATGGAGAATCCACATCTTTACTGGTTACTGATCTATATGACTCACATTCTGATATTTCAAAGCTACATGATCTCAATTTAATTATCAGAAAGGTTCTACATCAGTTTGAGAAGAACGTACAAGAACTAGTACACCACATTGCAGCTACAGAAGAAATTGATCCTGTTGAGTTCATTGTTTCTCCTTGGGAAGGAGTATGCATAGATATTCTTTCCATCATTGATTATGTTTTCTGATTTGATTATGTATGTTACAGAAGCAAGAAAAATTCATTTGATTCTCCTCCATCATCACAAGATGAACTTTATAGAGCTTCAACACATGGTTCTTTCCTACACAACATCGATGCACTGATGCATGATCATGACATCCCCAATCTCTTCATCAATTTAGTTACTCAGAAGCAGCTGATTCAGCTCATTCAGCTCATTCAAATGAGAAACATGACAGCATGAAGACATCAATCATGTCCATTTTTGAGGGAGGGTTGTGTTCCCATGAGGTTTTCCCTGTTTCCTCAGTTTACATGGACTAGTTATTTTTGTATTGGAATGACCATAAGCCTTGTTGCTTGGGACCTATATTTCTGATATTTTTATAATTCCCATCACATAATGTCAGGCTTAAGAGGGGGTGTTGGAACATTTAAAAAACCCACTATGTCATTCTAGACTTAGGATAAAATTAATTAATCATTTATGATTAATTTCTTGAGTTTTGACTAGGTAGAATAGGCCAGTTTTGTCTTTTAGTGGACCACATGCTATCCTCATTCACAAAAACAAATTTGGATAGATTATGGATAAGATTTCCTTGGATCCTATCTAATTTTATTCCATTCTTGAATTAGAAAGACACTATCCTGATTTAGTTAGCTTTGTCCTGGTTTTTCTACTTTCTAGTGGAAAAAATAAAGCTAGTTTACTTGGAATCTTTTGCCACTTGACCAATTCAACCTCCATATCTAATGTGACCTTCTAAAGCCATCATTACATTACATTTACCTCACTCATGAGCTTCCATACCATACTTACTAAATTCGTGAGCCTCTAGGACAGTTTTGGAAACTACTTTTGCCACCTAGGGTTTTTTTTTGCCTTTTCTAAGCCGTTTCCTTTTTCTCTTTCCATATTGCCTCAAAGGAATTCAATTTTATCCATGGAGGATGTATTATATAATGTTATCATATCAATGAATAATATACAAGGTGATTTCCACAATTTATCTTCTCTATTCTTCTTCCTGGAATATTCCATGGTGAAATTGTGTTATGAATCTAGTTCCTAGTAATTGAAAATCTCACACCAAGGAGTGGTGAAACCCATGGTATACATCAGTGTTCTCAGGAAGTTATACTCAGACCATAGTTAAGCACGAGGTCACAGGAATTTGGTTGCGGAGATATCCCTCCAATACTGGCTGAACGAGGGAGATATTTCCAGGATTTGTTCGTAGCTGGGGACTCTTGGGTGATTTTACCCTCTTGAGTTTCACACTTAGCTACCCTAACCATATGACAGATCCCACCTGTGACTGTCCCCATGAGAATTGGTTTTATTGTTGTGACCTTAGTTTCCTTACCTAGTTATCGCATAGGGTGCTTGCAGTGGTTATGCTGTACGTATCCTGAGTCATATAGAGGTTGGACAGTACAGTTGCTTGTTGTATAGGGACTTGACCCTGTGCACGCAGTGACGCTTGGGAACCTTAATAACTAATTTTTTTACCTCCGGTTATAGTTTGGGAGTCTCAAGCTTCTCCTAGGCGAGACATACCAGCTGTAGTGTCGGGAGGCCCCTTGAGCCAGTCCTATTTGTGTGCATTTGGCTGTAGTTTCTTTAGGTGTGTGCTCTTTGATTCTTTGATCGTTAGTTTGGCCGATAGGGGACGCTTTGATTTATTAACCTTTCAAAGATTTTGTGGCGTGAGGCCCTACTCTCCGCCGATCTCATCGGTTGGATGGTTTACTGGCCGACAAAGTTACACGTCGTGTTCAAAGAGGATGCCGGAAGGCTCCCTCCAAATCTTCAGATTCCTTTGAAGCGATTTGCACCGACATTTACGCTTGTTTTGGCATGGGAGAAATCCCTATGTCTCCGTCGAGTAGATTCGAAGATGCCTCTAATCTTCCTACTCCTAGAGAGGAATGGGGAGGCGATCCATTGATACCAGAGACTCGACCTCTTCTGTTTGGATCCACTCCACCCGAGGATGACCTGTTCGATCCTTCGAATCCACATAATTTCCTACATGGGATGCCAAATTTGCATGTTAACACAAGCCCTGCGACCACTACGAAAGCTACCCCATTCTCTTTTGGTATGCCTGATTACAACACAGTTGACCCATCCACTATGTTTGGTAGTCATGCTAGCACTAGTCATGGTGTTGCCAACACTCCTCCCATTGGGGGAAATACCCTCGCCGGGGGCACCAAATTTCCTATTCACATACATAATACGAGGACCGGTCATATCCCTTCTAAAAATCCAAATGTTGGAGGAAGGTCCCCTCCTAGGACTTCCCATCCTAATAGGAACACTGTTCGCAATACAACTCACCATCCACAGTATAATACACATGCCTCTACCCATCAACCTAGGACCATGTTTTATAATGTTAATAATCCTCCTAATAACGGGGGTGGACACATACCATATACTTTTACGAGTGCTCCTACTACTAGTAATGCTAATGTAGGAGGTGGGAATATACCTTATACTTATGGTCACAACACCACCGCTCTTGCTACTAGTAATACCAAAGTTGGGGTTGGGAATATACCTTATACTCATAGTCACAACACGATTGCTCATGCTACTAATAATTCTTACGTAGGGGGTGGTAACATACCTTGCAACCATGGTCATTACAACACGGTTCCTGCTACGAGTAATACTTATATGCCCCATAATTATGGTGGTAACCCTTACTATAATACAGTCGGTGCTGGCCCTCATTACAACCCACCTCACTACGGTGCTCATAATACATATATACCTACTTACCCTCACATGAGTTAGGTTGGAGGAGGTTATCAACCTTATGGCCAGGGTCCCGGTTATGGTCCATCTTATCCTTCAGGTCCGTATAATCAACCTTTAATGGGAGCTTATAATCAAGCTTTCCAGCCACAGCTCCCATTCCTTGCTCGATTGAATCTTCTGGATCTTTTGAAGCTCATAAATGATCTGGTGTGTCACGATCCTAATTGGCCTCCAGTCCTTACCAAGATCCCTTCATACATTCCCAAGTTTGAGGGGAAGGGTGGTGAGGATCCAGGTGATCACATTATGACTTGTGACCTTTGGTGCTCATCAAACTCGTTAAATCACGATTCCGTTCGTTTGAAACTATTTCAACGCACCCTCATGGGGGCGGCCACGAAATGGTATGTTGAGTTGCCTGGGGGAACATACAGGGGTTTCAATGAGATAGCCTTGGTTTTACTGGATCATTTCCAACTGCCAATTCTCTACAATACTAGCACTGAACTCTTGTCTACCTTCTGCTAGAATAAGGCCACACACATATCTGACCATGTTCAAAAGTGGCGTCGATAGAAGAGGTTAGTGAAATCCAACATTCCTCCATAGTTTTTGTTGGAATGGTTTCTCAAGTCTTTGCTTCCATACATTTCTAAGGATGTTTCGATGTCCAACATAATGACTGAGGAACAAGCTATACTCAAAGTCCAACAGGTATATTTGCACTATGCCCAGTCTGGCATTCTTTATGACATTATTCCTGACGCACCACGATCACAACATGAGCCCAAGGCAGTTCCTGGACCACATGCCAATGGCATTATTGGATCCGCAAGTACTCGACCCATAGATTTGGATGGTAATCAAATGCAAAATTTGTCACTTAACCAATCTACTCCCGGATAGGTTCACACCTTGTCCACTTCCACCCCATCGTCTGATGTACATGCTATGCAATCGCAAACCCATCGAGTAACCAGTAGCCTGGTGGTAAGAAGAAGGGGATAACAACTGTAAGGGTGGAAATAATGGGAACAATGGTAGTAATCATAATACTCCTTGGAAAGAGAATGCCAACCCTCCTCGGGACGGCAGAAATGCTGGTTGGGACAGTAAACCTAGGCGTAAAGTGAAATTCCCTTGCAAGCTTTGTGGGGAAGATCATCTTACTCACTTGTGTCCTCGTATTGAAGAAGCATCAAAGCATCTGGAACAAATACCAATTGTTTTAAAATATCCCCTTTCACATCATTAAAACATGGCTTTGAATGCCCTCGCTACTGGTTACGGGTCTAATGCGATGACAACATATTCTTCCCATACCAGTGGCTTTGGATGCATGAATATGGTTAAATCAGAGCTTAGTGTTGCTACTCGTCAACGCGATTATGGCGCACCACAACTAAATATGGGGAATGATCCTACTCCTCCTCTTGATACCTCTTTGCATATCTAGAAATCCACTACTATGCCACGGATACCGAAAGGTGTTCTCAAGCGCTATACGCATAATCCCAATGCTCGAGTCGCCCAAAACTGCTCTATTGTAGAATATTTGGGTAAAACTCCGTGCGCCATGTCAGCTCTTCAAGTTTTACAAGTGTGTCCTTCTCAAATGCATTCCCTTTTTACTGCTTTAGGAGTTTAGGATGGGGGAAGTCCTGACATTATCAAGTTTGATACTACTGACATTCAACCTCGCTTACCTTACCATGTGGCTTTTCAAATCCATGTGGAGTGCCTTCAGAATTTTGTCAAAAGAACGGTGGTTGACAAAGGTGCTTCTACGTCAGTGATGTCTTTATCTTGTTGAAAATCTCTTGGATCTCCTCCCTTATCCAATTCCATGACCATGCTCACTGCATTTGACGGTCGGTCATTTAAACCGCATGGGATTATCCCTTCCCTTGTTGTCTGCTTGGGTGGGAAACCCGTGCCTATTGAATTCGAGGTGGTTAATGCGCCCATCGACTACAACCTTCTCCTGGGTAGGAATTGGATGTACGGTATGAAATAAGTTGCATCCACTGTGTTCATAATTATTTGATTTCCACAAACGAAAGATTGCGACGGTGGACCAGCTAGATTTCGTTAGTCCTTATTCCAGAGAATCCACGGGATCAGTGGTCCCCCAAGTTACAGATTATCATCCCGAAACTGGGAACATGGGTGTCAGATTATACCCCTCATTGTTGGTATCTTTTGATTTCCCTTCATGCATCGCTTTTATTGGAACCATTTCCAATAATGTGCCTCCTCCATTGAATAATGTACCATTCCATACTTTGTATTTTGATGATCCATGGACCTTACCGTCCATGAGTTCCACGTCTGGAGACATTGTGCATGTTGGAATGGCTATGCCACTATCTACTACTGAGCTTGCATATCAAGATATTCAACAAGCCACTGCAGAGCCGAATCTTTCCTCTTCCCGGACAAAGGAGGAAGAACCCGTTATGCTGCCGGAATGGGCAGTCAACTCATCTTGTTTGCACGATTGTCTTGAAAATACTTTACCTTTGGATGAAGTTATTGTTGAGGCCATGTGTGGTAGTGAGAGACCTTGGGAAGACATGCATCATCACTCCCATTTTCTTCCCAACCCTAATCTTATGGAACAAGACGGGTTTAAGACGATTCTTGCTGAGATTGTTGGTCACCCTGTGGCTCCTTGGGGTTCGCATGGGATTTTTCATGGAGGGGAACATGGATAATATTTCCCCTACCATACCGATCAATATTTCTCGTGCACCTGGAAAGGTTGAGAACATTTATATCGGTGTTGATTGCTCTCCTAAAGAGGTTCACATTTACACCGAATTGTTTAAGGAACTCCAGGAAGCTTTCGCTTGGTCATATGAGGAGATGCCAGGAATAGACACCAGCATTGTTGAACACAAGATTAGAACATATCCTATTGCTAAACCAGTTCGATAATGCCTTCGTGCTGTGAAACCTAGAAAGGCAGCCGCAATCAAGGAAGAGGTGGAGAAACTACTTAAGGCTGGTTTTATCTACCCAGTTCCCCTTACCGAGTGGTTGTCAAACCCCGTTCCTGTGGATAAGAAGCAAGGAACTATCCCTGTATGCGCTGATTAAAGAGACCTGAACCGTGCATTTCTGAAGGACAATTTATCCACTCCATTCATATATCATATCTTGGATGCTTGTGCAGGAAACAAATTTTTTTCATTTATGGACGACGTTTCAGGATATAACTAGATACAGATAAAACCCAAGGACCAACATAAGAATTATTTTATTTGTCCTTAGGGTACGTTTGCATACTGGAAAATTCCCTTCGGCCTTAAAAATGCTGTAGCCACTTTTTAGCGTGCTATGACCTACGCCTTTCATGAAATTAAGCGCATAGTGGAGGCATACTTGGATGATCTTGTTGGCCATTCTCCCAAGTGAGTGGACCACCCCAAGCACCTCTGCTTAATTCTTGAAAGATGCAAATGCTACAAGATTCGGTTAAATCCCAATAAGTGCATCTTTGTCGTGAAAATGGGTCGCCTTCTAGGTTTCATAGTTTCGAAAGAGGGTGTTAGAGTCAATCCTTCTAAACTTGAGGCAATACTTCGGTTGCCTCCTCTGCGCAACTTGTTTCAACTTCAGGGCCTCCAAGTGAGAGCCACTTTTCTACGTCGCTTTGTAGTGAATTATGCTAATCTTACCAAAGCCTTCGCGCGTTTCTTGAAGCAAGACACACCATTTATCTGGGATGACCAGGCCCAACAGTCTTTCGATGATCTTAAGAAAGCTTTGGTATCGGCCCCTTTGCTTACTCCATCTGACTTCGCAAGAGATTTTATACTTTATGTGGCCGTGTCTCAAGAGATGATTGGCATGGTCTTAGTTCAGGTTGATGATGTGCTCGTGCAACATGTGATCTATTATCTTAGTCGAAATCTAGTAGACGTTGAGCTGAGATGCACTCATGTGGAAAAGTTGGTGCTTGCGACTGTTCATGCAGTCCAACGGTTACAGAACTACATCATGCTTAGGAAAACCATAGTCATAGTGCATATCAATCAATTTCAGTTCATGCTATCACAACGTCTTATAGGGGGGAAGTATAATAAATGGATTGTGATCCTTCAGGAGTTTGATCTCGATTTTGCTTCGGCGAAGTCAGTGAAATCCTTGGTTTTTTCTGAGCTCATGTAGAACCTTCCATGATTTGATGAGTATATTGTCCATGAATATTCCTTTGTGGATAAGCACTTATTTCTTATCTCGTCTGAGGACTCTTGGTATGGGGATATTATTATATATCTTCAAACTTTGAAGTTTCCTTCACACTATTCATGAGACGAATTGTGGTGTGTGAAACACCACGCTAAAGGTTATACCATAATTGGCGACACTTTGTATTGTCGAGGAAAGGATTCTATCCTCTATCATTCTTTCACTCACGAACAAGCGAAGCGTGTGCTTAATGATTTCCATGTTGGGGCATGTGGTGGTCACTTATCCGGGCTTGCAATAGCCCAACGTATTATGCGAGCTGGTTATTTTTTTCCTTCAATCTTTAAGGAGTGTATGAATGCTCTAAAGAGATGTCACCCTTGCAAGGTGTTTTCTCAGAATATACACTCGCATCCAGCGCCCCTTCATCTAGTCATCACCGCCGGTCCGTTCACCAAGTGGGGGGTGGATTTCATGGATTGCAAACCAACTTCGGCTGGGGGGCATCACCATATCATAGTGGCCATGGACTACTTTTCCAAATGGGATGAGGCCATGCCTAGCATAAAATTCGATGTGCTATAGCAGCCCATTTTGTATTCAATCAGATTATTAATCGGTTCGATATTCCGAAAGAGATTTTCACTGACCATGGAAGTCACTTTTAGAACAAAATGATGGAGGATTTGTCACTCAAGCTTGGGTTTTGTCAAGAACACTCATCTTCTTACTACCCCCAAGCGAATGGTCAGGTTGAAGCAGTCAATAAGTCTTTAAAGACCATTCTCCAACGTACCATCCAACAGAGAAAGAACAACTGGCATATTATGTTATATCCTGCTTTGTGGGCATATCGAACCGCAGTCAAGACTACCACCGGGTTCTCACTGTTTCAGCTGGTACATGGTCTGGAAGTTATTTTACCGATTGAATGCGAAATCCCTTCGTTAAAACTAGCCATAGAGCTCCTCCTTGATACGTCAGGTATTAAGCAACGTTTAATCCACCTTGAGCAGCTTGATGAGCAGCATCGAGATGCCGTTGTGGCTATAGATGCCAATAAATGTTGTGTCAAGGTTCAGTACGATAGGTCTATCTGTCCCCGACAATATGCTGAAGGTGACTTGGTCCTTTTATATGACCAAGCTAAAGAACCCCTAGGGGCAGGAAAGTTTAAACCCATGTGGCATGGTCCTTACATCATGAGGCGTGTCCTAGAAAAAGAAGCCTACGAATTGGAAGATTGTGAAGGGAACGTCTTGAAGGAGCCTAGAAATGGGCTCTACCTCAAGCGGTATTATGCTTGAACTTCTAGTTCAAGCTAATACTTTTGTATACTATTGTATAGTTGCTTCTGTACATAGTTTAGATTTCTTTTGGTTTTTCAGGTCTGTTGGCTATAACTGACCCAGAGGTTTTCTTATAAGACCCAGGTTCTTCGCGGTTTCCCTTTAACCAACAAAACCCCTTCGCACCGGCCCTTTCGGCAACAACCTATGAGCAGGTTGAGGTCTCACCCGAGGTGTATCTATGGGGTACTACAGAATCAGGTTTCCACAGTAAGTGACGAGTTGCGTGGATGGATGTACTCCGCAACGCAACAGGGGGTATGCGCTGCGAGGGGGGACTGCGCAGCGATGGACAACGTTGCGATCTGTACCACTATGTTCTTCTACTGCGGGACTTCTACTGAGAGTACGAGCAATGCGATTCAACATTATACTTGGAGCACACAGAAACGTTTAAAGTACTGAACCGAGTATCACTCATCCACTCGTTCAACTAATTAGTCGATTATCCATCTACTATTCGTTCATCCACTCGGTACGATTATGATTTGAGCATCTTCTATTGATACAATCTAATTGTTATGCATTTTTCTATTGTGCATAAGGAAGTACTTAAGTGATCTCTTAACACTTAACCAATTAACTGATTCCCTGTTCTTCAAACATAAGCTAAATGTTCACCATTCATCTATTCATGCATAACTTAACATATCATCTCCATACCTCTTCTGATGGAAAATGCATACAACAATTCTCTCATAACAACGTGCAAGGAAACATCTAGACAATCATTTACAGAGAACATAGATAAGCATTCATCCATAAAACACAATCACACAACACAATAATTAATGTGGTTCACTCCCCCAGATGGGAAGCTATGTCCACAAGAACGGTTGGCAATATATATCTTTAAAAGGGATGGGGACTACCATTCTTAGCCTGCGCACTTAGCTGCAGACTCTCCTTCCTCTCAGATAGGTCTTTGTGCACACAATTGCAGAGCCTTTACAATCTTCTTAACTCAAAAATAGATTTTACAATACAACATCCAGAACCCAAAAATGGAACAACAAAAAGTAACAACCTAGAACCCCATCCCATATGAAATTGTCTTCTTAAATAGACCATGCTTAAAGGTCTTGTCTTTACAATGCCGAAGACCTAAACCCAAAAATCCTTAGAATTTACAAAACTATGCCGGTTTCCCTAAACAGGCTTGATGGCATCTGGTAGCGTCTCCTTCATCGTAGCGGTTCTCCACGTCTTCATTCTGTCACTATCGTCCTTCCTGTCGCATGCGTGCCAACGGGTCACTTTTACTGAACCATTCATCTCTAATGATCTCGCCCATTAGGCATGCCAAGCCATCGCTTTCCCTAAGCTGTCCTTTCCTTAACAAGCTCTTGCATTGGCCACCTTCCTGATTTGATCGTGCCCACCGCTCGGCACTCCTGGAGCATCTTTCCAAAATTAGACCACTACTGGTCCATTCAGTACCTGCACCTTATCCCTGTCCAACACTCCACTTTGCTGGCTCCATGTGGCCTGACTGCTTCGCAGCATTGCTTTCTTGTAGCACTGGTCTTGCGGTACTTCCAAAATTCGGATGCTACGCACAACTTCACATCATGGCCAAAACTTGGATGCTATGCACAACTTCGCAACACCCTCAACACTTAGGAAAAATTACATCTTTTTCTGAGCTTCCCTCAACTCAACTTTTCCTCCTTATCAAAAGTGTTACCAAAACTTTGTCCCAACTTGGGCCCAACATGCCCCTAACACTTACATGTGGCTCATCCCCGAGCCACTTGCTGCTTCGATTGTCTCGCTTTGCTCTGCGACTAGTGGAAATAATTTGGCCACGAACTCATTATATGTGCCGAACAGCTATTCCACTGCTTCTCTGGTATCTTGTTCAACTTGTTTTACTATGACAAGCAGTGTTGGAGTTATCTCTTCTCAAATTTGTCCTTGTACCTGCTCCTGGTTTCCGCGCAGTTCCTTTAGCTTGTCTTCTATTTGCTGCGACACCCCCATGCCATCGTCCAGGAGTTGCTGCGACTGATTGTCCATCTCAATCTCTTTTTCTCTTAATGCATGGACTTCCTTCTTCAAGCCTAATATCTCCTTATACCTCGGCAGCCTCTCCCTGGGTGGCAGAGCCTTGACCTCTGCGTCCAATTGTTCCAGCGCGGTCTACTTTTCTTTTACCGCAGTCTTTACCTACAGTAGCCCTTGATCCTCTTCAATGGCAGTGAATGCCTTCAAAACCTTCTCCAACAAATCTTGGCACTTAGCCTTCTCACTCGTTATGCTCTGCGTGGCGGCACTCACTGCTTGCTTTCTTAACTCCTGCTCAGTTAATGGCATCTGCTTATTCAGTTTTTCCTTCAAGGCGGCAAGATTGGCCTCATAAAAAATTCTTTATCATGCATCTCCATCTTCAAAGATCTCACCTTGTCTCCGATCCTCATAACTATGTCTACAAGATCATCCTGGATTTCTAGGCCTTCAATATATTTTGCGACATCAGTAATGGTGTTTTCTAGTCGTACCTGATGATCCTCTTCATCATAAAATTGTATCTGCATGCACGAACTATAGTCCTCGAACTGCCTGTTTGCTGCGTGCAGCTCCACTTGTGACTTCATGGACTCTACTATTCGTTTATGCATCTCCTCCACTATCTGTGTGTGCAGAAAGTGTAATCCAGGCAAAGGAATCTTGGCCAGGTCGATCTCTACCCGCTCGACACCTTTTGTGTTCAGGACGATCTGTTCTGCCATTGGTAACGCTATGGTCAATGGGTCCAGATGAACAACCCTGGTCTTTGAAGGAAGTGTTATGGCTAGCTGCAGTGGTGTCTACTGCAATGTTCTTGCTGACCTCCCTTTAGCTCCTGCTTCACACTGCAAGGTTATGCTCTTCTGGACATCGTCCATTTTCTTCATAAGACCTTACAGTGCGAGCCTAGTCTTTTGCAGGTCATCTTGGATGACCTTCTCCTTGTTATCTTTTTGTGTCATTAGCTCCCCCATCTGCTCTAAGACCCTTTCTGCAATCATGTCGAAGTTGTCTTCGTGCAACACTATCTCAGATTGACTCTTCATTGCTTTCACCTTCTTCCGCACCTTTGGCTTCTACGGAGTTTTAGGTTCTTTCCTCTTTCCTTTTTCTTCAATAATAGGGCATGACAGCAGGATGGGTTCATCTTCATCATAGTCAGTTTCCACATCCATGACTTCAACACGGAAGTCGGCTGACTAGTCCTTCATGCTTTGTAGCTCTAGTGTCAGGGTGATCAGGTGGTTTTGGATCTGAGACATCCCATAACTAGTCTAACCAATCCGCGAAGCCTATAGCTTCATTGTGATTTCTAAGGCCTCTGCCTGTGACATAACCTTCTGTTGCATGAACGGTAATCTAATATGGGGCAACAACATAGCAATGAACCATTCCTTTTACTGTTCCGGGGATATAACAAAGCTTACTTGATCTAATAGGGTCTTGAACTTCTGATCAAACTCCCAAACTGTTTCAGTTGGTTTCTGCTTTATTTCTTTCAACTCTATTATACATTGAGATTTAGATTTGGGTTTCTTAAACTCCGCCACAAGCGCAACTTTAATTTCTGCGAGGGTTCTCGGCTGTGTGTTAGAGTACTTCATGAACCAATGTAAATCTCTATCCCTGAAAGTGGTGATGAGCTGTGCTCTCTTCACAGCATCATCCTGGATTTTTCTTACACTCCATATGGCTTTGCAAAGGAACCAATGTTGGTTAGGGTCTTCTAGTCCAATTCCTTTGAATATCAGCAACTTCATATCTGTGTTTTCCATTGTCCTATTAGGTGGTGGAGCACCCGGATTAGTGTGCGGCTGCTGTAAAGGGATCTGTGCAGTGAAAACAAATGGGCTTATCGGGATAGATGTACTAGGCTAAGTATTTTGCGGGGTGGGATCCATAGCGGGTGGGTTTTGAGATAAAGGTGGTGCGGTCTCTGCAGCCGGTGGGTTCTCAAGGGTAAATGGTGGTGTGACTTCTTTGTCAAGGTCACAAGTAATCTCAGTATCTATGTGGAGTCTAGGGCCTCCAAGATTCTTATTAAATTTATACCTCTTACCACTTCTAAGATTATGGGTATCTTCGTCAGAATCACTATATATACTGTTTACCATGACAAACTTGAGAATATTACTGCATTCTTAAAACACCTTTCTCAGCTAACAACATCTTAATGTATAGACTGAGATTGCTCAGCAACTTATCTTGGAATCCTCCAAAAACGTATGCTTTAGCTTGGCTGTAGGATTTGAGTGTATCTATAGCAAATTCTATTACGAATCCTTCTAGCATATGATTGACCCAAAAATCAACTGCATGTGTCAACGAGCTGTCTGTTGCTTTGAGCTGTGCTATGAGCTCAGGAGTCCACTCTGTAGGAACTCCTCCTTGAAAATAGGTTTTCTTTTCTGTGAGCCATGAGATCCATGCATGCAGTTCGTTTGGAAATGATGCACAGAAGATCTCGTGAATATCTTTCCACAGATATTTATCCGACCACTGTGTCACATAGACGCGGATGTCTATTCTCTTGCCTTGCAAAGTCTCTTATGGTCTTGTCCCACCAAGCTTGGATTTCTGTCTTTTCAGGATGCTAGTTGTCAGAGCCTTCCGGGAACTGCTATTCTTCATCACACATTACGGTTACAACTCATGACGGATTCTAGTGCGGAAACATAACCATTTCTTGGCTATAATTGACCTAGAGGTTTTCTTATAAGACCCAAGTTCTTCGTGGTTTCCCTTTGACCAACAAAACCCCTTCACACTGGCCCTTTCGGCAACAACCTATGAGCAGGTTGAGGTCTCACCCGAGGTGTGTCTATGGGGTCCTGCGAAATCAGGTTTCCATAGTAACTGACGAGTTGCGTGGATGGATGTACCGCGCAACGCAACAAGGGGTATGCGCTACGAGGGGGGGACTGTGCAGCTATGGACAATGCTGCGGTACGCACCACTATGTTCTTCTACTGTGGGACTTCTACTAAGACTGCGAACAATGCGATTCAACATTATACTTGGAGCACATGGAAACGTTTAAGGTGTTGAACCGAGTATCACTCATCCACTCATTCAACTACTTAGCCGATTATCCATCTACTATTCGTTCATCCACTTGGTACGGTTATGATTTGAGCATCTTCTATTGATACAATCTAATTGTTATGCATTGTTCTATTGTGCATAAGGAAGTACTTAAGTGATCTCTTAACACTTAACCAATTAACTAATTCACTGTTCTTCAAACATAAGTTAAATTTTCACCATTCATCTATTCATGCAGAACTTAACATATCATCTCCATACCTCTTCTAATGGAAAATGCATTCAACAGTTCTCTCATAACAGCATGCTAGGAAACATCTAGACATTCATTTACAGAGAACACAGATAAGCATTCATCCATAAAACAAAATCACACAACACAGTAATTAACATGGTTCACTCCCCCGGATGGGAAGCTACGTCCACAAGAACGGTTGGTAATATATATCTTTAAAAGGGATGGGGGCTACCATTCTTAGCCTACGCACTCAATTGCAGACTCTCCTTCCTCTCAGATAGGTCTCTGTGCACACAGCTGTAGAGCCTTTACAATCTTCTTAACTCAAAAAGATATTTTACATTAAAACATACAGAACCCAAAAATGTAACAACTTAGAACCCCATCCCATATAAAATTGTCTTCTTAAATAGACCATGCCCGAAGGTCATGTTTTACAATGCCGACGACCTAAACCCAAAAATCCTTAGGGTTTACAAAACTGTGCCAGTTTCCCTAAACCGGCTTGCTGGCATCTGGTAGCGTCTACTTCATCATGGAGGTTCTCCATGTCTTCATTATGTCTCTATCAGCCTTCCTGTCACACGCATACCAACAAGTCACTTTCACTGAACCGTTCATCTCCAACGATCTCGCCCACTAGGCATGCCAAGCCATCGCTTTCCCTGAGCTGTCCTTTCCTTAACAAATTCGTGCATTGGTTTCCTTCCTGATTTGCTCGTGCCCGCCGCTCGGCACTCCTGGAGCATCTTTCCAAAATTAGACCACTACTGGTCCATCCGGTACCTGCACCTCATCCTCGTCCAGCACTCCGCTTTGCTGGCTCCACGTGGCCTGACTACTTCGCAGCACTGGTCTTCACGGTACTTTCAAAATTCAGATGTTGCACACAACTTCGTAGCATGGCCAAAACTTGGATGCTGTGCACAACTTTGCAGTACCCTCAACACTTAGGCAAAATTACATCTTTTTCTGAGCTGTGCTCATCTCAACTTTTCCTGCTTATCAAAAATTGTTACCAAAACTTTATCCCAACTTGGGCCAAACAAGGTTTGATGATTTGCTTCCATTTGGTTGACGGATGTCGATGAAATCTCCTATGTTCTTAGGGTTCGTGGATGGTGCTAGCCGTTATACGCAGCAACTTACTTCTGTTGCCTGGGTTATTTATTCGCCTGAACAGCTAGTTGTGTCTTTGGGAGGTGCTTGTCTCAGTCATACATCTAACAATGTGGTTGAGTACAGTGCTATAGTTGAGATACTTCGGGATTCTATTTCACATGGTATCCAGTTTTTAGAAGTCTGCCTGGATTCACAACTTGTTGTGTCTCAGTTGAATGGTCAGTACCGTGTGAGGGATCCTACTTTATTATAGAGATTCTTAAGGGTAAGACTCTTGGAATGACATTTTGTTTCCATTAAATACATTCATGTTTCGAGAAGTTTTAATAAGGTATTTGATGCTAATGCTAACTATGTCCTATACTGGCATTTGTCACATTCATAATGAAGCACACAAATAAACATACATTCATACATTTGTACATACACATATAGTAGAATCAGAGAACCATATTTTTTTATAAATAACATGTCCAAAATGGTAGTGTCATAATACAAAACTGGAGGCCGTAGCCCTCAAAAATATACATATCGATACAAAAAATATGGGACCCTGAGATGTCTAAGCCCCACGAGGAGGCCTAGCTGCCTCGGCAGGATGTGTCTGATAATAATATTGTACTACATTGGCTATCTGCTGTAGTAGTCACAACTAGGGCCTTGGTACTCCTACAACATGGAGCTGCATGTCCTCGGGTAGCTGCTCTACGTTGATCATAGGTACCCTGGTGGTCATGCAGGATAGGTTGACCCGCACGGTCTCTAACATGCACTCTACCACAGCGTCAACTACCTCTCCACCCCTGCATCGTTGACGATGTCTCGAGAAACCCTTAGGTCTTCGCAGACCGATGTCTGTGAGCAAACAGTAGAATTTTAATAGATGATACTACCCCAAAAAGATTTTTTCATTTTCATATATAATAAAAAATCCCAAAAAATTTCATACACAAAAACATAAAAAGAGTAACTTACCGATGTCTCCGAATGTTGCCCCTAGAGGAAGTGGCATGTCGCGATCACCATAGAAGTCTATCCCTACATAGGGGTAGTCGTCAATGGCTATGACCTATCGGTCCCACAAGTGGAAGAACTCCTCTGTGTATGGTGATGCATGTCGGCCACCACCCTATCGTGTCAAGACCTCTTCCCACCGGGTCATGGCTGGGTCGCGGAGACTGTGAGGAGGGACTTTAACCCTCGGAATGAGCCCTGGAACCCTCTCGAAGAAGAATCTGTATAGAATACTTCTGTATCCAAAGTTTTTTTCCTCTCCACGCTTGCACTCCATTAACTAGGTCTTCGTGGACCCCAATAATGTGGTGCACCAATCATATACCATGGGCTGCATGCACTATGAGGTGTAGAACATCACTGGCCATGAAGCCTCGTGTAGAGCTTCTGAACCTGTAATCCATACAAGGGTAGCCACTATAATCTTCATGCTCAGACTGACTATGGCTCCAATGGTTACCTGACTCCCCACCTTCCAAGTGTTGGGAAGATAGTACCACTCTATGTAGTCAGGAATGTTGATCCCACCACCGAAAGTATGAGATCGAAGACTTGCCACTTCACCTCGACAGGACAATCCAGTAATAAAGTAAATGTCATGTACCTCCAAGGAGAGTATTTGACCGTCTAGGTTGAAGTTTTGTGCATCTACGTCCCAGTAGTCTATCAAGCGGTAGAGCAATAGGTTTTGGTTCCTCAAACCCCCTATGCTCCAAATTTGAAAATCCCGCATGCTTGTAATGCTTGTTGTACAGAAAAATCATTGCAGACAGCCTCATCCACAAGGTCATGTTCCCTTTCTTTCCATTCTAGAACCATCCCGGAGGAAGAGAAACCAAGAGTTTAGTCATTTTCATTTAAAAAACCAACCTTATGGCCATACCCGTGGGCTAATTAGCTCACATAGGCGGGTACCCGTGGTCAACGCATTCATTGACCGCGGGTACTAGGCCCTACTTGCTACCCGTATGCTTGTATCCTGCGGGTAACACCGTAACCAAATAGGGATTCCCCATTAAAAATTTTTAACCAATGAAAATTGAAATAAAAAATATTAAATGAAAGAGGAGGATGAGATAGCTTACATGCTCTAGATGGCTCGACGAACGGATGCCCATAGCTCCCAGAATCAACAACTAAAATCCAAGGCGAAAACTAACCAAAAACTCCAAATTGGGTAAAAAGTGAAAATGAATTGTAAATTGTAATTTTTTATTACTATTTATAGTTTTGGAAACCCACTTGTCTATAGTTTTCACCATTTTAAGCTGTTTTGGACTAATGTAATGTCTTGGAGTAGCATTTTTTACCAGATTTCTTCGATGAGAGTTGTTTTTTTATCGTTTCACGCCTACGGTAGGTATATTTCATACCTGGAATATAGGTTAGATGTCATTTTCACATGCATTATGCATTTGACCTTTTGACCAATTTCATGAACCCTAGGTGCGACTCCGCTTCCTAACCGACACAGAGCCTCCACACTATCATAGAAGTGTCGTTATTTGGCGGTAGGGCCTTTCCGAACATGGGTACCCTAGTTAGAACCCCATTTGCATTATGGTGCCCGTGTCGTCGTTTTTCCTTAAGATCGGGATTCCTTTGTAGTTACACCATGACTTTGTGATAAAGGCTCATAATCTACTTTGTCTTATGCTGGCCATCTCCCATAAGGACTCCCCCCATTTTGTATCAAGCTATGATTGCATTGCATCATCCTGCTTTCTGCTTGAGCCTTGTGTCGGCTCCCGCTTAATCAATTGTTAGCCTGGTGCCTGAGAACTTTTCTTGTCGATCCCTGCAGAGCTTCCATTTTCCCTTCACAATTTGATGACCTTTTGACCCTGAGGGAACACCCCTCGAGTGTCTAAATCTCGCACATGATTCTTTGCATTGATCATAGGTATGTTCCACTGCTTGGTACTAGTCTTCCCGTTGCTTGACACTCGTTCCCTCATTTGTTGTACTATAAGCAATTTTATTCTTTTTCAAGCTTTACAAATATGAAAAAGACCAAAAAAATCAAATATTCCAAAAAGCCGGATGGGAGAATATTTACTTCTTATTGTTGGCAGCTATTGTGTTGCCTTTGAATGGAGCATTCATTCCACTCCATACATTATGAGTCGGGCCTATAGTAGGACCTTATGAGCTGTACTTGTTTCTAAGTTTTACTCCACCGATTGGTGAAGCTTCCAATCACAATGGAGCCCTTTTGTTGGTGCCTTTTGTATCGCTCAGTCTTTGTCGAGTTTATGCTTCCTGATTCTATCCATCTTCTCATGCTCTTGTTCAAACGAAGTCCTGAAACCAGAGTTGGCCACTCCTCAGATCTCTTGACTATTGCATGTCGTCCATCCTTATTGAGTTAGTCTGTTTCACTTGAGTTCTTACAAATATTTCAGCGTAGCTATTACCTCTTGTTGGTTGATGGGGGATGCCTTAGTGCCCTCCTTCTAGGGATTTTCATTTCGTCGACATCAACTCATTTATTCTGGAATTTGAGACTTAGATTTCAGTTGAGTACCTTGAGGCTTGCAGTCATTAGTGGTAGGTTCTATCGCCATTGACAATTTTGGGAATGCATCAATGTCCCCTGATTGATGGATTCATCTTAGTGTTCGACTTCAACACATCTATTCACACTCTGATGATTGTACTCTCTACCTTGATGCCCATTTTCATTATTGGTGGGTTATCTCGCGTCTGTTAACGGTATACATCATTGACCGGTAATCAGACGATGTCACATCAGGTTCAACCTCAACACCTTTATTCACTTGATGGGACTTGCACTGTAGATGATTTGTGTAGAACACCCCAATGGATAGTGGCATTCAGTATGCTACTCATGATCGTGACTTTACATTTGAGATATCATCTCTCAGACATCAGTAGTTTGTACCTTTAGTATTGCACCAGTTGTTTCCTTTTCAGCAGGAGACCATATCTTACTGTAGATGGTTATGGCTATGATCACTTATGACATATATTCATGATGTACTACCTATTCATGGCCATTGTATTAGATTGTTGTACTATACTGAAATGTATTCAGAGATACTATTGTATTATGATGAGCGAGCTACTCTCTCCAGTTGTGTCTCCATCACTCCACTTCTGAGATTTATAATGTATTTCGGCCATCGTAGCACCATTCTCTGACCTCACACATTAGGGGGCATTTGTTACAACATAATTTTCCACCTTGTGAGCATCAACACTCTTCGGCCTTTAAGATCCATTTTCACTGACTCAGATTCACTTTATGTCCTTCATAAACACTTTTTTCCCTATTTTTCTTCCTGTACACTAGATGTTCCACTTTAGCCCGCATACACATGAGTTGTTCCACTATAGCACGTGGGTTCCAAGTAAAATGGTAAAAATCAATAGAAAATTACTTTTTACTCCCAAAAAGCAGTCTTAGGGTGACCTTTGGCCCTTCATTTTCCCTGAAACGCCTCGATGTGTCCTTTCACTTACCTTTGGAAGGCTATCTATTGAGCTCTTATGGCATATCAAAGGGAGGAGAAAGGGAGAGCAAGATAACTCTAGTGGATTTTTTCCGTGACTTGAGTCTACACTCTCTAATCCTTGTTGTTGTGAACTCCTTATGTTCACCTACGAAACTCCTATCCTAGTTTGATTTTTCCATTACATGGAGGATTGAAGTGGTGGAGGCACAAGTGGAGAGACCCAGTTCTTGGTTCAGATTGGTTGCCAACAACAGGTCGTATATTGTACTTCTTGTTGTTCATTAATGGAAATACTCATTTTCTCATCCAATTGATGTTGTGAATATTGTTAAATTACATTGGGTTATATTTGCTTATGATATCATGGATCATGCTATTGATTATGATAATGTCTTTCACATATTATATGCACTTGCTTGTACTTGTTGTTGAGACTAATTTGCAGGTTCAAGTGTAGAAGTTGAAAGCTCAACGGGGATCTACATCGAACATCTGGTTGAAGGTTGGTCTTTTCTCCATTATCTTAGCATTGTCATTTATATAGCATTGCATTGGGAATTGAGTCATTTTCTAGTTGTCAACTATCTGTTGTGGTCTGCCCCAAGCCATAGGAAGTTTTCTCCGTAACAATATCTTAACCAAGAGTTTGTTAGTGATCTCTTATCTCCCAAAAGAAATATTCTATGTTGTAAAAGAAAGCATTTTCTGCTATCCATTATATTATAATTAGAAGAATTGTTGGGGTTTTTGTTCTCGTAGTTTTGAGGATTTTCCCCATGATATATCTTGTGTTATGGATGTATGCATTTCATGTGACTGAATTGTCTCATTGTTTCAATTTTTGGCGTCGAAAAAAAGTAAAGATCAAAGCTCAACCAAATATTAACACTTGTAAGTTGTGAAGCACTTGTGGATGGAAAGTTACTCCCGTTGGGAAAGCTTGTTGTTGTTGACCTGGGAAGCTGTAACAAATAATGGTGTTTTATACAAACGAGGCAGGCATACACATGCTCATGAAAATAATGTTAATATTACTACAATAAGAGGAGACCGAGGGGTAAGCTCATGATACTGTTGGTACATGTACAAAGGCAGCTTCAATCCATGTAAGAGTAGATGAACCTAGAAATGATGTTACTAATGCCAAAGAAGTTGAACTGCTCATGATAATGAGAATCCCACTGGGGTAGAGGACTGGAATATTGGTGAATTTTTTGGATGGGGAACCTCACTATACCAAATGTGTTGCTACCATGATTTATAAATGTGAACAATGATACCTTCAAAATGTATGAATCATGTTGATGTGATAGATGTTTTGACGCGGAGCATAGGGAAGACCACTAAGTTAGGGAGTACCAATGACTCTCCCTACTTAGTTTGAGGCAATTATTTATATTGATTGAAAGGAACCCCAAGGCACAAGTGTAAATACTACAACTCTTAGAATATGGTGATTTGATGTCAATGAGAGATTAAGTACATGATAAGATTAGGGCCTTACTATTGAGAACCAAGATCGATTTGCAACCAGCTGTAAGATTGATAGACTTGGTAGAAGACTGGATGATAAGCATGGGGTTCATAGTGTCCTCTGATCGATGTAAAATTGGGGAGTAACTGACAGCAACATTCTTCAAAATGAGGAACAAGGTGTAACGGAAGGAGACAAACTACAAATGAAGGGATTTGTTGGAGACATGTTGTTGAAGGTAATAGTGACTAACAAAACTTACAATATTGGGGATATTGAGACTCAACTTCATTTATCAAAGGTGACCAAGGTCACTGCCAAAATAATCAAAGGTTCACACAATTTTGTGTGGATTGTGAAACTATTTGTACATAAATAATAATTGTTGGGTATCCCCACAGTTTTGAATGTGTCCAGGGATGAATTTGATGAGGGGTTCGATTCCCACAGTTTTGGGTAAATCGGGGTGTCAATTTGATGATAGGAATAGTTCCCACATTTTATAGTGGTTTGGGGAAAATTTTCCATGATGATGTGATGGTTGTTTGCAAATGCGAAGATAGGTGCCCCATGAATTAAGGTTATGTGAATTGTTCCTATGGGAATAACTGAATAAAATTGGTTTCTTCGGAGGGTGGTAGCCCCATTGTTGTCATGGTGGGGGTGATGATATGAGGAAGGCATCATATGGTATATTACTCATAGAGGTATGGGTGGTTAAATATGAGTCTTAATAATAACATGTGCCGAGGAATATGATTGCATCAACTACTGAAGGTGGGGCAGTAAACGCAAAACTATAAAATAATGGGTTGATCTTTTTTAACATGATCAAATTCCTTGAATTTGTGGTGGTTCGAAATCATGGGTACCAAATTATGATGGGGATGCAATGGTGCGCACACCCATGGGGGAAACATGAAATTCTTAGTTACGACATTGATAGTGTTAAGATTCAATATGCTAAGATAGAAAATATCAGCATTGCATTTCATTTCACAACAATAGCATATACAGGATCACTGAAGAAACAACAAGCACAGCATAAACACAAGAGACACAGATTTATCTTGGGAAACCCTCATGGGGTAGAAAACCCCGCAAAGATTCCTCAATAAAGATGATCAGCAAATACAAAGATGTAAACCAAAGACATGAGATCCTCCTCCTCCATAGCAAACCTCTCTCACACAAGTGCGCCACTCAAAAGTGAATGAATGAGTGAGTTAAGTGAGGAACATCCTCCTCTAATTATACTTGTTCCCCAACTGACTTTTAAACAAGCTAGGTCGGCCCCAACTTGATTACTGGGCTAAACACCCCATTACAATTGATTGGGCCGACCCCTCTAGGGTGGTCTAATAACCCTTTGACCCACATAACACATACAGGGCCGACCCCCACTAGGGAAGTCTAATAACCCAAGTTACCACAATCCGATGGAGGAATAAACATCTCCAGATATACAATAAGATCTTCACGGAGGAATGAAACATCTCCGGAATAATAAAGTACAAATATAATATTCTTACAAGTTACAATATCTCAACACTCCCCCTTAATGAGAAGGATATTATAACAACATCTGGAGGAGCAAGGAGTCATCAACATCATACATGATACATCTATAAATCATTGGAAGCTTTCTCAACATCATCAGTAACTCAACCAATTACTGGAATATCTTCAAGATCTTCAATACTGGAACATCAACATCTTCAGTACCGAATCTTCTACAGTACTTGAACAGCTACAACAATATCATCATCTGAATCCTCGAGATCAACAGCATTGTCATCACACGAGCATCAACATCGTCATCATCGTCATCATACGATCATTAGTATCATCATCATACGATCATCAGCATCATCATCACATCATCTCGATCTACAACATCTGGATCATCATCTCGATATACAGCTTCTGGATCATCATCTCGATCTATATCATTTGGATCATCATCGTAGCATACTCTGCAGTACACATGATCCAATTACAGAATGATCAATGCCGCTCTCTCCAGGACATAGGTCCATGGATGATACAATCTAGATCAAGTTCCAAGATGATCAATCCTTATGTCTTTAAGACAAGTCTCATGTCTAGGGATGATGCAATCCCGATCATCTTCCAGGAGGATCATTCCTTATCACTTTAAGACAAGTCTCATGTCTAGGGATGATGCAATCCCAATCAACTTCCAGGAGGATCATTCCTTATCACTTTAATACAAGTCTCCTGTCTAGGGATGATGCAATCCTGATCAACTTCTAGGAGGATCATTCCTTATCACTTTAAGACAAGTCTCATGTCTAGGGACGATGAATCCTAATCAACTTCCAGGAGGATCATTCCTTATCACTTTAAGACAAGTCTCATGTCTAGGGATGATGCAATCCCACCAAGTACATTTTGAACCAAAGGCTCACGGACGATGTAGTCCTCTCACGTACCTTTTGAACCTAGTTCACGGACGATGCAGTCCTATCATGTACCTTTTGAACCTAGTTCATGGACGATGCAGTCCTCTCATGTACCTTTTGAACCTAGTTCATGGATGATGCAATCCTCTCACGTACCTTTTGAACCTAGTTCACGGATGATGTAGTCCTCTCACGTACCTTTTGAACCTAGTTCACGGACGATGCAGTCCTCTCACGTACCTTTTGAATCGAGGTCCAGGGACGATGTAGTCCTATCTTCAATTCTCGGATACATCTGTCTACGGATCAATTCTGGGACCGAAGTCAGGGGAACATACAATCCCCACCTATCCACTCAGGACTTCATTCGCGGAGACATCTGTCTACGGATCAATTCTGGGACCGAAGTCTAGGGAAGATACAATCCCCACCTGTCCACTCAGGACTTCATTCTCGAAGACATCTATCTACTAATCAATTCTTGGACCGAAGTACGGGGAAGATACAATCCCCACTTGTCCAATCAGGACTTCATTCTCGAAGACATCTGTCTACGGATCAATTCTGCGACTGAAGTCCGGGGAAGATACAATCCCCACTTGTCCACTCAGGACTTCATTCTCAAAGACATATGTCTATGGATCAATTCTGGGACTGAAGTCCGGGGAAGATACAATCCCCACTTGTCCACTCAAGACTTCATTCTCGAAGACAACTGTCTACGGATCCTTTTAGAACATGTGTTCAAAGATGATGCAATCCCTCTTCTTTCTTGGAGACATCTGTCTACGGATCCTTTTAGAACATTTGTTCAAGGATGATGCAATCCCCTTGTCAACTTAGACCCTGTCTTAGGACCATCCACCAACCTCTCTGTTGGAATCACCAACATAGGTACCCTCATCAATACATGTATACATATCATCAATATAGGTATCCTCATCATCGACTTCAATGTTGATGCAGGCAATCTCATCATCAATGTCTACATCACTCCCCCTTTCGAGAAGAGTCCTACCAAGCTTGTCTAGGAAATACTCAAACTTTACTTGAGTTAGAGATTTGGTTAGTACATCGGTAACTTGTTTACTTGAGGTAGAGGTTTGGTTAGTACATCGGTAACTTGTTTACTCGAGGTAGAAGTTTGGTTAGTACATCGGCAACTTGTTACAAATTTGAACTTTATAGTTCCTTTCTGCACGATATCTTGTATATAGAAATGTCAGATCTGTATGTGCTTTGACTTATCATGGAACAATGGATTCTCTGCCATCTTGATACAACTCTGTTTTTCACATAGGATCACAGTTGGGTCTATTTCTAATTCAAACAATCTTGAAGCCATACCGCTTCACAACTAGTAGAGCAAGCAACCATATATTTTGCTTGTGCTAAGAGCCACACTAGACTACTTCCTGTTGAACCAATAGATCATGGTTGATCCCAGAGAATAACATCCTCTCGAAGTGCTCTTCCTGTTTGATACACTTTCTGCCCAATCAACATCTGAGTAGCCATACAATCTGAAGTCATGATCTCCAAAATAATATAGACCAAAGTCTATCGTACCCTTCAGGTACCTCATCACATGCTTTGCAGCTATCAGGTGAACTTGTCTAGGTCCACTAGATATTGTCTCAAGGTGTTTCATAGCAAAGCATATGTCCGGCCTGGTATACATTAGATACATCAATGACCCAATAATCTATTTGTACAGAGTTACATCCACTAACTCTGATGAGTCATCAGCTAACAACTTCAAGTTGGAACCCATGAGAGTGGCCATGGCTTCACATTCCAACATACCAATTCTTCTCAAGCTTTCCATAGCATACTTTCCCAGGATGAGAAAGATTCCTTCTGAGCCTTGCCATACTTCTAGACCTAGGAAGTAAGAGATCTTTCATTTTCATTTCTGCAACCATCTTCTTCTTTCTTGTCATGATCTGTTTGTAAAAATAGATCATCCACATACAGTGATAGTATGACAGGTTCATGATTCGTAGAGTATCATCTTTACTTTTGGTAAAGCCCAAGCTTATCAAGAAACTATCAATTCTTCCTTTGAACATCATTCATACTCTGCATTGAGTGATCTTCTTCATATCTATCTGTGCCATCTCTCGTCAGATGGGTCTACTAATATGAGCCTCAATATCATTCGAACTCTGTGGTGAGTTCTTTCTTGCATCCATGTCATCTGTGTATAGAAACCATATTCAACCTTGTAGCAAAGGTTGAGATCCACATCACCCATGGTGATCATTAAGCTCATCAATTGACTATCGATCCTGGGTACCCAAACAGATCTTTCTTCAATTGAATCCTTGATTCGCACTTCTTCTTCAATTATATCATTAAGATAATGGTATTATCTAGCCAGTTAGAGCAAACATCTCATCATGATTCTCTTCCTCTTTCTAAGAGAATCTTCTAGCCACAAGCTTTCTATATTATGTTTGATTTGTAAATCTTCTTGTTGAACATCCATCACTTGTTCGGTGTTCATCATTCTTCATGATCTTTCCTACAAATCAAAATTAAGTACATGATTAGTAATACTTCACAATCATCAAATCATGTTGACATGATAACCTATTATGAATACATATATGATTTACATAGTTATGCTACTATCTTGACCAATACTTTGGCACAACACTTTTCCATATTTTGTATGCATACAGTGGCTATCTAGATGCCTTCCATCTCTACCAGAACATACTATCGAGAGTGTGCACAGCTCTCAGCATGTCAGCAAAGAGGTTTTATTCTAGAGAAGCAACAATGGAATGTTTGTTCAACTTACCAATCATATGCATATTAGTAATATATTGTTCAATGCTATATGAATGTTTACACTCAGCATGATATATTCTAGGAATACAAATATGCATACGACTATTACAAGCAATATCATTTACTATTTCAAATAACAACTCAAATACTTATCTTTTATGTTTGTGTGGTTGCCTCCCGCTTGATCTTCTATATCACTTTTGAACTTCTATTCATTCTGTACCACTGTGCATGCTCAAGTGTGCACTAGTGTCACCCTCATGATCTCATACACAAACATACATTCATTAGTATAATCTCAATCTTATCAAAACATTATAATTCTAAATAATCTTGAATATGTATAGTCATGATCATAGATAATAAACATTAGTGTTCAAGGTTTCAGGGAAGTCTTCTTTTATTAATTATACTATTCACAATTAATTTTACTATTATTATTAATTATTATTGCTATTATTGCTATTATTTAATTAATAATAATAATGATAATAATCTTTTTATAAAG
Source organism: Larix kaempferi (assembly GCA_027924585.1). NCBI lineage: Eukaryota > Viridiplantae > Streptophyta > Pinopsida > Pinales > Pinaceae > Larix > Larix kaempferi. The sequence goes on along the minus strand of BSBM01000487.1, from coordinate 8,242,399 downwards.
CATAGTGAATTGAATAATTTATTAAATAGATTATTCATTTGGTTAATTGACAGAATCATTCTAGGTAAATTAAAAGGATTTGTTTAAATAAATCATTGAATAATCCCACTGCTCAAGAGAAACTTGGATGGTTTAAAATAATATGTAATCATCATTTTACCTGAAAAAGGGGGTTGCATTAATGATTTGTACTTCCTAAAACCATGACAGCTAGGACGGTGGAGTGATAAGGAAGTTATGACTTTATGAAGGAGGAGGATTCCTATAAAGAGAAGAATTAACAAAGTAGTAGGGGGGGTTATTGTGGGAGAACTGTGAGGATTTGTAGGGAGAAGTTAAATATTCCGAGGAGGGGGATAAATCGAGGAATGGAGGAGGCAGAGAAATCCATTGAGGAGGGGGGAAACTCACTGAACAGTATGGTTATTGAACTAAGGACGAGGCTGCTATGGGGATTATTGGTCTGTGGGCTCGGGGGCTAGGAAATCTGTTGATTTCCTAGGGTCAGCAAGATAATAGCTGATCGACAGGGTGGACACATCATTTCAGGTTGCTAAGGGAACCTACCAAATCCACTACAGGAATCTTTTGATCTTACTGCAAATCTACAGATCCAGGTATTTTACTGAGCTAGCTTAAACAAAATGTATTTTCTTCTATTTTCAATTTATGCATGTTAAAAGAACAGAGTTAAAATGAAAAATATTAAGTTTATGTTTACCTATTTGCAGAGACATATAAACATATAGAAAACAGACATATAAACATTTAGGAAACAGAAACATAGACGGTTGAATATTTTTTCCTGAAATTGATTAAGGGAAAAACTTGGTATTTACATGAAAATGGGATAGAGACATAGTGCCTAGCAAGGGCATTGCATTTGGTATCAGAGCGCGGTTCAATCCCTGAGACCTTAGGGCCTAACTACACCTGGAATTATAGTGAAATTTACTAGAAAATAACAAACAAACATGATGTCTGCAACAAAAGTGGGGATAAATTGAAGAGCCCTTTTTCTGTTTATTTACAAAGCATAACAGAAATAGAACTTGAATGATAAATATATATATACATATATTGAGCAGAAAATTTTTAAATTATGTTTAAATCTAGCATCCTCCACCGAGAAAATTGAACATAAAGTTTTGGAGAAAAGCTAGGAGGCTGCCTGTAAAGTAAACGAACTCCCATACTCCAAATCTATGGTGGATGGGCATATTCTTCTTGCAATATAATAGAAACTAGGTTAATAAACGTATACATATGTGAAGAACAAAAAAAAAATGGCTTTAATGAGAGTAAAACGTTTAAAAAAAAATTAATTCCAAATTTCAATTTAATAGGTGTGATTCGTTTGAAATTCCAATGCACATGAAATATAAAATACAAGCTCAAATTGCTAAGACGGGGAGAAGAGAATCGTAATTACTAATTAGATGCCCAACATATTTATTGGGGGTATTTAATGACAAGGTGTAGATATGTTTTATTTTGAAGATTTTAAATTAAGTATGTCGGTTCTCGCATAAAAGACAACTCACAGGAATTAGGAATTTAGGGTTTAAGAATTATGGTGTATAAACGTTAAAATAAAACGTAAATAGTTATAAAATATTAAAATAAAGGGTGAGTAGTTATTCATTTTATTAAGAGGGTTGGATTTTATTACCACGAGTTACCAATATATATATATATATATTTTCCATGTGGTTCACTTTAATCGGCTTAGCCGACCGCTACATCCACGAAATAATTTTCGGCGGACCCGCCCCGAAGGGGTTTCCACCGTGCGGCCGCTGCGTGCCTAACCCCAAGAGAGTCGATGAGAATGGATCCTGTGACCTTGCATGCTGGGAGGCCTAACTTCCGAGAACACATCCGATCGAGCTAACTCTTGGGGCTACGAGTTACCAATATATATATATATATATGAAAATTTAAAAGTTAAATGAGACCAGTTGCCAAGTCGAAGGGGTCCATGCAAAGCATTACGCCCAAGCGCCTTTTCCCTCCAGAAAGAGAAAAAAAAAAGGGAGTTTGTTCGGGCCCCAAAGAGCATGCCCTAACTTTCCACCACAGTCGTGGAAACGCCCAAACAGTCCAATCGCCAAGCTCACGAATTAATAAAAGAAGTTTTCAAGCCCAGCCCGAGCTCGTAACCTAGAGCATTGTCAATAGCCACCTGCCAAGCCTAAGAGGATCCCACACAAGCCACACATGCACCCAAAGCTCACTCTCAAACATACCTTTAATGCCGAATAAAACCTCATTTTCTTCCATAAATAGGGAATACTTTTGATGCCACGCAAGGCGGTTTCCGCATGGTCCTTTAAGTGGTTTGCCATACCATTTTTTTATATGCGGATGAGTAAAAATTAGACACGTGTGATGGTGTTTTTCTTACCGCAACCACCAACCATCCTTATCTTGTGTGCATGTTGACAACGCGGGATAAATTGAGAGCAGTCGAACTTCCTCTACGGCTCTTGCAACCCTCCAAACGATACGAACTTTACCACATCAGCACATAAATACAAGATGTTAATTGAAGACCAAAAGAAAGAAACTTTAAAGTTCAAACCTACAACACTCGAATAATCTGACTTTGATGTTTCCCGAGGAGCATTGAGATGATTAAGGTAAACCGGAAACAAGGAAGAAGCCCATAGATATGAGAACTGAACATATAACAAAATAACAAAGGATAGCTAACACCCAACAGGATTCAAGGTACAAGATCAAGTCTGTCGGCTATCTTCCTCGCAGGGATCAATTAAAGACCTCAGTGGCCCTACTTAATTTCAGGATCCCAGCAGGTATCTCAGCTGAGGTGGTTCGAAACGCAGAGATTAGGTTGTGAGTCATCTCGAGTAAACAACAATGGATTCATATTTTTTCAAGACTCAGATCTGCGGGATTTAAATGTTGGACAGCATTTATAACTTGAGATTTGCAATGATGGAGAATTCAAAATAGACAGTGGTGGATAAAAAATCAACCGGGGGATACATAACAGAGGTTGATGGTCTATAAACTCAGATCTGCAAGTGAATTAGACATAGAAATCTGGTTCTTTCGTCACACATGGAACAACATAGAAGTTAACCGCTTGTTGCGGGTGGGGGCGCGAGAATACCAGGGAGGTATTTCTACGCCATCTCATCAAATAGATGGATATAAGATATACTACAAATCTTTGTACTAATACAGAAGTCATGTGATCGATCTCGGTAGAGTGATCATCCCATAAAACTAACAGATTTTTCCTCAATCGAAATGTGTACTGACAACATAATTATAAATAATATATTACCTTTGTTTTCATATGTAGAAATTACGTACCGATACATATACAACAGTAAAAAAATTATAATATCACAGAATTTAACAGATCTGTCCCCAGACTTAGTGTGCAGCGATGGCATAATTTTAAATAACAAATTGCCTATGTTTTCATATATAGAGATCATATACGGTTACACACCCACCTGGCCAGCCTGGGATGACATCAAGGCAATGGAAGCCGACGGCTCGTTTCTGCTCCTTTTCATGTAAGGAAGTGCAGCTTTGATCAAATGAATGGTGCCCATCAAATTGATATCCACCATAGAACGCATGGTATCCACAGACTGTAGCTCAAACTCCTGAGGAGTAAAACGCCCCGATTGCAAATCAATACATCAACAGGCCCAGCTTCATCCATCACTTTCTTCATCTCTTCGAAATTCTGCACATCTGCACTGAAAATCCTTATCTCTTGCCCAGTAGAACTCTCTACAGATTCCTTAGCTTCTTCTAGCCTGCTAGCATTTCGTGCCAAGATCGAAACTCGGTCGCCTTCTTGTGCATCCATGTGTGCCAAAGCTAACCCAATTCCGCTTGAGCATCCGCTGATAAAAACATGGCAACCTTTAGTCGGAACCTTAACTGGTCTAGGTTGGACAATCCACCATAAAAATACGATAAAGAAAATCGGCCAAGCCAATATCAGGAGTCAAAGAAAACTGTGGATGTCTATCAACAAATGTTGCAAGTTTGGCCCTTCTTATCCATACACTCCCTAACAGCCTTCTCGTCTGCAATAAAACCCATTTTCCAAATTGAAAACTACAGCCGCTAGAAGGAGGGATTGAACCTCCGACCACATCATAGCTACATGCTCTAACCAATTGAGTTATTCCAACCTCGTCTGCAATAAAGCTTTTTTTCCTTAAACTGATTAATTGTTAATTATTATTGTTATATCTCTGCTCCTTACAAAATCCGCCGGTGATCGAAACCAAAGTTGCAACATTAGAACGCCAACCTTGGTCAAGCATTTCGAGGCTGTAATCGACGGCTTCCCCAAGCCTTTTGTCTTTGCACAAACCCCGAATCGATACGTAATACCTGAAATCATTCGGCACAACGCCATTGTCCTTCATTTTCTTGAAAATTCTCTTGGTGTCGTCGAGCTCTATTGCCCTGCAAAACCCTTCAACGACGGCCGTGTAGGCGCTGACTTCGGGTATGTTTCCCTTCTTTTGCATTTCACCGAAAAACCTCACGGCCTCCTGCACCAGCCCGTCCTTGATGAGTCCGACCAGTATGGCCACGGCGTTGGAGACGAGGCTCGTCCACCATTTGGCCCATTTACCTGAACGCATAGTAACGCTGTCTTATCTTTGTTCCCCAAAACAGAAAGTGGATATATCTATTTCATTATGAAGGATCTGAAGCTGTGCCAGGGTTTCACTTTTTATTTTTATTTTCTGCACCAATTAAATAATAACAATAATAATTAACAATAATATCATGTCTCTCCTTTAAAATTACCTCGGATGCAGTCCAAAACCCCAACGAAACCGCCAACTGAACAAGGTACAAAGGAGGTAATGCTCTTGTGTGAGCTCAGCGCTTAAATGTTGGATGGCATGCGCGGCGACCTCGTGTCAACCTTGGCATTTGGTTGCTTGCAATTTCAACAGACTCTTGGTGTTGATAGTGGGATTTCGACTGGCTGGTGGGGGAATGAGTTCATCGCGGGCTGGATTGTTCCCCTGTCCGACCTCCAAGGCTTCGACTAATCTTCTTAGACGGGATGAAACCGATTTAGCCACTGGAGGAAGAGTGAGCTCGTGGCTAGCTGCTTCCGTTTCACAAAGAAATGGAGACAGCGTTTCTCTTTGCAGGCACTATCTGGATGATCTCAGCGCAGTGGATACGCCCTCCCCCTCATTGAATCTTAGTGCTAGGGTTTGGAGACATTGACACCCCAGTAAAAAAAAAATGGGTTGCTGGAAAATAACTACCTCACTCTTTATAACATTCCCCGAAGGGCGGTATCGCATGGGTTATAGGTGGTTTCTCATACCACTTTATGAGCATGCGACGAGCTAGAGGGATGACACGTAAGAGGGTGGTATTCTTACCGCAACCGTCTTTTTTTTTTTATCTCCCGAGCATTTCAATGGCGCGAGGTCCACTGTGAGCCGTAGATTTCCTTCCCTATTGCTACGTCTATGATCTTCATAGGGCCATGTCGTATGGCTTAGACTTTGACATTGAAACGCTAGCTTGACTATTCACTTAGCGCTTATATTTAAATTTAATATATATATATTTAAATTTTGGAAAATAAATATATATATATATATATTGGTTGAAGTGGCTTGGCGAAGTTATATTTAAATTTTAAATTATAATTTATATTTAAATTATATAATTTATATTTAAATTATATAATTTATTTATAAATTATATTTAAATTAATTTATATTTATATTTATAAGTTATATTTATATAAAATTTAAATTTAAATTTATATTTAAAGAGAGAAATCTAAGTATTTAAATTATATATATATATATATATATATATATATATATGAATGAAGTAAGGACAAAATATTTATATTTTTTTTTTCTTCTTTCAAAAATAACAATATTTATTTTGATAATGATTTATGTGGTCTCACAACCACTAAGCATTGCTTTTGAATAATAATTTATTGTTTTCTCCACTATATGGTCATTGCCCTTTATCATCAATCTTTATTGGAGGAATATTTAACTTTGAAGATTGTATTCATTATAATAGTACAATCATGATATATGAATAATTTGTATACAAAATAAAAATATCTATAAATTTAAGTGGATGGTTTCTAGTTTAAGAGTTAATTTAAATGATTATGAATTAAATGTGAGATATTCTTTTCGAAATTGTGGGGATTATGGAGGATTAATATTTTATAATGAAAACCGTAACTCTTAAAGTAACTTTTAACAAACTCTTCAATCACGACATGTAAATAATAATCATAATATCATCGGTCCATTTTTAACCCTATACATATAAAGAGGGCAAGAAGTAAAACATTAAATGAACTAAAATATAAATCGGTAATATGAGAAGGGGACTATAGTGAATCAATTTATAAAAAAAAAAAGAAAAAAAATGCGTTGAATTGTTGAATAAATATACATTTGTGTTCAAATGTTAAGGGATGATGGTTACCACTATTAGTTACTAGGATAATTGTGTTGCTTCCCATTATGTATAGGATCTACAGGTTATATATATATATATATATATAAGGGGAGGATCATCGATAGAACCAAGAGATGTATTAACCAAATCTAATAAGGTAGTAAATGGAGTAAGGACATCATAGGAAGGTAATAAAATGGGAGATAATTGAAAGTCAATAACACTTGACCAATAGTCTAACAACCGTTATGAATCAAGTACTTGGAATTTGTAATAAGACTATGTTTTAAGGGAATTAGTGCATTTCCAATTATGAGAAATGATGAAATAAATTATTGATGAGAATGGGTATATTTACAAAATTGGCAAGAAAGGGAGTAAGATTATATGTGTATCTCATGTCTAGTGATAAGGTGTAGTTGTATGAGGCACCCAAATAGAGGTGGTAGGTCAATATTTAAGGTATGTGTGAATGGATTCCCCTATTGGAAAATTTAATTAGCATTAAGATATGGGAGATATCTATGTATTAAAATCAACACCGTAAATTTTCTATGTGTAATGTGCAATTAATCATGTTTCAATATAGTAAGTGGAAAGAGATTGGAGAAACTAGGTATGTGCGAGAGAAGGGTAGGGGTTATATGCCGCTAGTCTTGCTTATGTTAAATTGTCATGATGGGGGGAAATATTATTGAGAAATAACTAGGATCTAATAATTACAAAATGAACAAGCAATAAAATATAAAAGTAGGTAAATTATTGAGGGACTAATGAAGTTACTCATAAACTTTAATTCAAGAGTTCATCCTAAATTCTAAAATTTTAAGATTAATGTCTAGGTTTAATGTATAGACTAGATCAAACATTAATTTATTTATTTAAAAAAATTAGAAAAGCCTTTGTCGAGACTTCAACGTATAGTCGAAGAGACGAAACAAACCCTTAATCTGAAAACAAGGAACTGCTAAAACGAGCATGGCAAGCTGAACGCTAAGACGCTAATTTCACTACATGACAAAATCATTAATGAAAACGACCATAGATTTCAACACGTTGATCCTAACAAACTGTTCCTTGCACATAAGTATAAATATAGGCATTTTAAGGGCACTGCATTTGGTACAAATCATTAATGCGTGTATATAGATAACTTAGTACAAGGTACAATTTAAAGTGAAAACTCGTGAACCTCTCATAATTATATTTACGAATAAAATTTCCATTTAAAAATATAGATAAATGTTGTATAGAGTAGTGAAAAATACATTACATATTATTTAGATAAGATAATGGATGGAAATAAATTTGTTGGATACAAGGATAGGTATCCTTTTGAATCACACTATGGAAACACCATGTACGTAAACCAGGAGATTGCGTTTAAAGCTTATTAAAAGACTGTTTTATTAAGGGGGAACATGGCTTAGACTAATTAAGTTAAATATTGTTGTAATGGTGCGAAATGCTTTTGAGAAATTTTTGGATTAATCATACCTAATATAGTGATAATCTCAGGTAATAATAAGAGAGTCATAAGAATCTCAACACAGTCCTCAACTTAACTCAATTAAAGCGGTTGTTATGAAGTTCTAGTACGATTGAACATATTAAGTAATGATGTTACGATACTTTTGTTACTGTTTATTAGCGATAAGGAAATAATAATGTATGACCTTAGGATTTTTAGGACATGAACCTTCTTCCCTAAGAGAGGTATGCAAACCTTAAGGGTCCTTGGTAGTTGCATGTTGAGTGAATACAAATCATGAGTTCTAACGACCTCCAATTTAAATCGTTGGTTATTTCATGCTAAGTTGGATCAATATAAGCTTTTGTGATGAGTAAACCTCTCTGGATGTTATAACTTGAAGGATTGTTGCTAAATTGTAAGAAGTAGGATACTAAGGTGGATAGCACTTGATTATAACCTTAGGGATTCTAGAGATTCGATAGAAGGATTAATCTAAATGTTTCTTTAATTATTAGAACACACATCAGGGGATAACAGAAGAAAAGCCATAGGATAATACCGACATATTCGGTCAAGTCAAAGCTAAGTAGGACAAGTATGGCTAGCACCTGCTACTTGCGAAAACGAAGAGGTTAGGCATCAAGATTTTCCCTGCATTATTACGACCATAACTTCGGGACGAAGTTTCCTAAAGGGTAGGTGTATGTAACGCCCCATATTTTGACTAGGCATGTTTACGAGTTAGACACCTTTCACTTTAATTGCTTATTATCTGTTGGACTCAGCTAGACAGAGTGAACTATATTTTCGGCATGATAGACATGATGATATGTTGCTACTATGTTAATGATGTTACTATATTCATGCAGTTATTAAGTTATGATTATCATGAGATTCTTTTATTTCATAATGACAGTATATGTTTAATAATCGTCCTGGAGGAAATGTGATATATATGATGTGGTAATTATGCTGTGATCGATTTAATGATTTTATATGATGAAATTAATGATGTTGACAATATGGATCAGACGATGATAGAATGGAAATATTGTTATAAATGTATGGCTGCAAAGTACTAATCCGCAGGACACCGGGGCTATGTAATAGCTGGATGCTTGATCTGATTTATGGATAAGAGCCTATCCATTCAGTAAACCTTAGCAACCGAAATTGATGATACGATGACATGGACCGATAATCTCGATAGCAGCAGAGTATGATTTGATAAGGGTGTAGACCCGGTATGTTGAGAGGGATGGATGTGTTTCCCACCCTATGTTCATATGATACTCGAGGTCGTGGGAGGGCCGTGCTGAGACACGCTCCCCATGTAGTTGTGATGACGATGGTCGGATGCCTGCTAGGGGAGGATAGGTCCGCTGTTCGGCCGATGCTATCGTTCTCAAGTTCTATGTGGTTAGGTCAGTGAGTCCGACACCCACTTTTGTACTAGCAGAAGAAGGATAGGGAGGATGTGGACGTAGGTTAGGATGGGAGGATATGATAGTTAGTACTGTTGAGGGATGGGTATTCATTGACCTAGAGTTAGTGGTAGTAGGTAGCTTTCCTTGTACCTGATTGATTGAACAAATGAAATCATAAAAATAATGAAATGAAATCTTAAAGGTTAACTGATAAAATAAACGATGATGTTTTAGTAATATTATGATGAATGTATACTTGTTCAGTTTGCATAAAGTATTATTAGTATTAATTAGCTGTTATGCATAGGAAACATGACGTATGTTTATAGTACATGTCCGTCTTGTGCATACACTGGCCACACATGCACATTATGCCCATGCGCGATAATATTGGTTTACAACATACTTATCAAGATTTAACAATGATATAAGTTATCATAGATAACTCAATTAAGTATTTAGTGAATGACTTAATTAGTAAAAGATTATCAAGTTCTAATGTGTGAAATAACTTAATTAGTCCTTGTATGTAAACATTGTAATGAACAATTAAAATAAGTGTCATTAATTGCAAGTATCCTCAAGTGAATGTGTCTTCAATATGAAGGATGATAGTTAAATATTAATACTAGAAGAATGTGCTATATAATTGTTGATCCCGATTAAATAAACCATTAAGTATATTTCATTATTTATACCCAGAGGTACTATGTTGACACTTATCAATTAAACAAATAAATATTTTAATTACTATTCACAATTAATTTTACTATTATTATTAATTATTATTGTTATTATTGCTATTATTTAATTATTAATAATAATGATAATAATCTTTTTATAAAGCATAGTGAATTGAATAATTTATTAAATAGATTATTCATTTGGTTAATTGACAGAATCATTCCAAGTAAATTATAAGGATTTGTTTAAATAAATCATTGAATAATCCCACTACTCAAGAGAAACTTGGATAGTTTAAAATAATATGTAATCATCATTTTACCTGAAAAGGGGGGTTGCATTAATGATTTGTACTTCCTAAAACCATGACAGCTAGGACGGTGGAGTGATAAGGAAGTTATGACTTTATGAAGAAGGAGGATTCCTATAAAGAGAATAATTAACAAAGTAGTAGGGGGGGTTATTGTGGGAGAACTGTGAGGATTTGTAGGGAGAAGTGAAATATTCCAAGGAGGGGTATAACTCGAGGAATGGAGGAGGCAGAGAACTCCATTGAGCAGGGGGGAAACTCACTGAATAGTATGGTTATTGAACTAAGGACAAGGATTCTATGGGGATAATCGGTCTGTGGGCTCGGGGGCTAGGAAATCTGTTGATTTCCTAGGGTCAACAAGATAATAGATGATCGGCAGGGTGGACACATCATTTCGGGTTGCTAAGGGAACCTACAGAATCCACTACAGGAATCTTCTGATCTTACTGCAAATCTACGGATCCAGGTATTTTACTGAGCTAGCTTAAACAAAATGTATTTTCTTCTATTTTCAATTTATGCATGTTAAAAGAACAGAGTCAAAATGAACAGTCTTAAGTTTATGTTTACCTATTTGCAAAGACATATAAACATATACAAAACAGACATATAAACCTTTGGGAAACAGAAACATAGACGGTTGAATTTTTTTTCCTGAAATTGATTAAGGGAAAAACTTGGTATTTACATGAAAATGGGATAGAGACCTAGTGCCTAGCAAGGGCGTTGCAAAAATGGTATGGATATTGAGTATGTATTAGAGCCTTTTATTTAGTGATTTTGCATAGATATGTTATGGTGATTATGGTGATTATGTTGGAATAGATCATGGTGAGTATCTTGGAATTTATCAGGGTTTGGAAATGTCTATGATGTAAATTTTTGATGATGCAAATGAAATCTATGGATGATTGTTTTTGGGCATTCTTGGAAAGACAGATTTGAGCCATGATATAGATTTACACAGATACAGTGACAGAGGTAGTGATATTGTGATAGTGACAGTGATACAAGTACAGGTTCATAGAGACAATGATATAGGTATAGGTTGATGGAAACAGTGATAGTGATAGATTGATTCTCTTATTTATATCAGGGTCGTAGGACGGGGCAAGGAAAATGGGTTGTAGCCTCCTTCTAGCCAGTGCTGGTAAATATAGTGAGTTGGTTCTCACTAAGTATTGGATTCCTCACTATATTTTATAGCGTATGGTAAAACCATGGGGTGTCAACCTCCTTCCGGTTGGAGTTGGTTTTCTCCCATTTGGTTTTCCATGTAAAATATATTGTATACTGTGTATGGTTTATGTGATGATGAATGCTATTGTTAATGGTTGATGTCTACATTTGATATTAAAGTTTGAAATGGTAAAAAGTGCCAATGTTGATTCACCCCCCCTCTTAGTATTGATGAGTATTCCAAAAATTGGTATTAGAGAAGGTTAATTTCATAGTTGTTTAACCACACGAAGGAATCTCATGAAAAGATATGGATTGATAAGAAGGATACTCTTCAAGTGATATTCCAATATTTGATGGAAATAATTATGCATTATGGATGATTAGAATGAAAACATTCTTGTTGGATTTAGGTGTGGATGTATGCCTCTTTGTTGTTAATGGCTACAAAACTTCAAAAACTCCTCTAACAGATCTCGAGGAGAAGAAATTATGTAGTTGTATTTATAAAGCTTCGCACCATCTCTTGAATGGAGCATCACAAAATATTCAGGCCAAGGTGATTCAATGTAGCTCAACTAGAGAAATCTAGGACAAAATTTACAATCCTTGTGAAGGAAATGAGAAAAACAAGCAAGAAAATATCCAACGATATAGAAAAATGTTCGAGAATTTGAAAATGAAGGAAAGTGAAAATATTGCAAATTGTTTACTCAGAGTAGATGAAGTTGTCAACTCCATCAAAGGATAAGGAGACTAAGTTGAAGAATCAATGATCGTACAAAAAGTGTTGAGATCACTTCCATTGAGATATGATCCCAACATATCTCCCATAGAAGAATCCAAGGATTTGACAAAATTAACAATGGATAAACTATTTGGGACCCTCACAGCATATGAGATGCGAACAAATGCAAAGGATGAACAACCAATAATAAGAGAGGAATATTTTAAAGTATCGAAGAAGACAATGAACCAAGGACACAAGGTAGAAGAAAGATCAAATGATGAATTCGATGAAAAAGAGTAATATTTTGTCAAAAAGATCTAGGGAGGAATCAGGAAATACAAAGGTAAGTTACAATTTCACTGTTTCAATTGTGGCAGAGTAGGACATTATTCTAAGAAATGTCCTTTTGAAGAAAAGAAAAGTTTCTACAAGAAAAAAAATATTTACTCCAAAGAGGATGGCAGTTCCTCAAATGAATGCAATGAAGAAGAAATAGATGCAAGGGAATTTCTCTTCATAACTCAGGAAACCAATAATGGTGACCATAAAATTTCAGAAATAGATGGAAGTGATTCTGAATGCATTACTAAAAAACTTGAGTCTTTTTAGGGGAATTGAAGATGATATAGAAACTTAAGATGAGGTGAATCTCGAAGAAAAATTGAAGCATGTTGAGGAGAAAATAATGATGCTCAAGAACAAAAATAAATAGTTGAAAAGTGAACTAGAAAAATATGAAGAAAAGGATCATGAGCTTGAAAAAAGAGAACATCCAATTGCTAGTATGAAGGAGCAGTTAGATGAAGCCAAGAAAACTAAATAAATCATAAACCACAAGATGAAAATGAATATATAATATTGTGATGAATTGAAATTTGAATTGGATCACATAAGTAAGGAGCTGATGTTGACGGTCATAAAGGTGAATGGAAGCACAAGATGTGAAAGGAGTATTGAATAAATGGATGAAATCCTCAGCAAGCAAAGATCACCTATTGATAAAACAAGACTTGGTTATACAAATAAAAAGCCATCAAGGGAAGACAAAGGAAATGGTGCTAATTTTCTAAGAAGCAAAAATATTGAACCAAAAAGAGTTGAAGAAGAGAAGGAGCATGACATTTCTAGTTGGAACAGAAGATTTGGTTTTAGGATAATTGAGAAACTAAGAAGGTAATTTTCTAACATATATGCAAATATTTTTCTTGGTCATTGTTATGCTTGTTGAAACTTTGGATGCAAAGCAATTCATTGTAAATCCTATGCAAAAAATAACTATATGAGAAGCAGAAATAATTATGGGTATCCAAAAGATAATCATGTGAAAAGTAGATTTGAAAGTGTTGATGGGATTGTTAACATAAATTATAATTCATTTGATCCATTGATGGACCAAAACATTGTATTCTACAGATCCAATAATCTTGGTCACAAGGCACATGATTACATAAATGTGAAAGAAGATGCTCCCATCATAAGGAAAGAGGAACCAACTACAATATGGGAAAAGAAAAAGAATTCAAGCAAGGAAGATTGTGGACTAGATTTTCTTGCTTAAGATAAAGAAAATGAGCGGTATATAGACATTTGTTCCTGAACACACATGACCAAGGATCATAATAAATTCATTAGCTTAAAGAAAGGAAATAGTGACAGAGTTGCATTTGGAAATGAATCCTTTATCAAGATACTTGGGAGAGGTGTAGTGAGTATTGGAAGTGAAAATATAAAAGTAGCAAATGTTTTACTATTTGAAGCATAATTTCCTCGGTGTCAACAAATGTGTGATGAAGGATACAATCTCAGATTTGATTCCCAAAGATGTAAATTCAGAGAAACAAAATCGTGAAGATCGGTTGTGACAACTACAAGAATACCTAATAACATATACATCCTAGATTAAGTAGAGAGAAAGAGGATTGAAACCATAGAGAAAATATCTAAGGACAATAACAAGGAAGAGAAGAATAAGAAGACAAAAAAGAAAGCTGAAATAATATTGAATTCCATCAAAGAAGCATGATTTCAAAGGAAGCATCCCCAAAGAGGAGAGATATTGTCAAGGGGAGTTACCCTTTTCCATTGATGTCAATGGGGAGAGAAAGTTCAAGAGGAGAATGGTCCAGGGGGAGTATGATGGTTTCCATTAATGAAAAAGGCGAAGATTGTTGAATAAGGTGGTCGTTGATGTCAAATTCCTAGTGTTTGAAACTCCAAAGCATTCCCTTTATGGTGTATATTTAAGCATGGCCCTCATGAGAAGAGACTTTGGGTTGTACACATATGGGGAAAACCCCTAAAGAGATTATGATGTGTCCACATGACCATGTGAAGTGAAAAGGATCCCCCAAAGTAATGATGATATGTCTGCATAATCATGATGAGGTAAAGAAGCCCCAAATCCCCCTAATGAAGCCTTAAAGTGGTCATTGGCTCATTTAATGAAGCCCCTAAAATGTTGAAGACAAAATTAATAACAAGTTAGGGCCTACCTAACCTAAAATGTGGAAGACAAAATTATTAATAAGTTATAGGTCCAATTTAACCCTAAAGTGAACTAAAAAGTGACCTTGGACATCTATAAATAAAAGATGAAACCATTTCATTTGATTAATCCAAGTTCATCATCTCTAAGTCATAAGTACAAAAGGGAATGGAAAAGGTACAAGGATAGATAAGCGAAGGTACAAGAGGAGGATTCTTTATACTCTTAAAATTTGCATAACTTTCTCATACGATATCAGAATGACAAACTTATTGGCTCGTTGGAAAGCTTGTTGAGAGGGATATATGATGACATGATATAGTTTTTATTTTTGTGAAGTGTTTATTTCATATTTATTCATGTTAGAAAAGGTATAGTTCTTGTACATCAGTCTCCCAAGTGATGGCCATGCCTCTCATGGACTAGGGTCCATCTTTTTGTCTTAAAAATGGTAAGGCTCTTGAGTATGTGTTAGAGCATTTTCTTTGGTTTCTTTTCATAGATATGTTATGATGATCATCGTGATGATATTGGAATAGATCATGGTGATTATATTGAAATATGATAGGGTTTGGAAATGTCTATGATGTAAAAGTTTGAAGATGCAAATGAAATCTATCGATGATTGTTTTTGGGAATTCTTGGAAATATAGATTTGAGGCATGATACAGGTTGACATAGAGACAATGACAGTGTTGGGTAAAATATATGCTATATAAGTCAACACTTAAATTGTCAACCTAGGAAGGGAGATGATGAGATGCAAACACTATATGTGCAGGATTGAAAGCTTCAACTAATCTAAGCTAATTTGAAGCTGGTAATCTACTTAGAATTGAGTAAGGGTTCTGAATTATTAATTGCAAGTGAATGATACTTGGAAACCTAATTACACTACTTAGAATTAATTCAAAATAAAATACTATTAACAATCCAACTTATTTACAAGAAATCAATAATGCAATCTAATGACTATTTTGAAATCAAAGGCATGCAAGTATCTATGCTATCCTACGAAGGTGAAGCATGAAACAATTTTAAATAAATCTAAGAAATATACAAATGAATTGGAAATAAATGTTAATCTAGAAGCAAGTAGAAAACTTAATAAATATATTTAATTGAACTTGATTTGATTTGGAAGCAAGTAGAAAACTTAATAAATATATTTAATTGAACTTGATTTGATTTGGAAGCAAGTAGAAAACTTGATAAAGATATTGATTTATGATCCAAATTTTATGTCATGAACATATTCATTATTTATATGAATGGAAAACTAATATGATGATTAACAAGGGAACTATCAAAACTGAAATAACTTGGGAAATGAAATTATTAACCTTTTTTTACTTAAAAATAAACTATCTAGGAATAAGACTGATAAATTATGAAACAATAACTAATTAGCAAATTAGATATGAAGAACTTAACATTGGAAGAAGGTTAAAAAGAAGATTAAGGAATATAATATGGAAGTAGGAAATAATTAAAAACTCTATGTAACATGAAACAAGATTTAAATTACATCTAAAGTTGTTAATTAGAAGCAAGAAGCATTACATTTAAAAAGCATAAGAAACTAGCTTTTGAAAAAGCATAAAATAATGCAGAAACTATAAAGGTCCGAATGACGATCCGAATGCATGTCCGAATGACAGTCCGAATGCCAGTCCGAATGGAAGAAAACGACTTAAACTAAAGAAAAGAATAATTTTGGATGACTTTAATTACCGTCTGGTTGATGCATATGATCCTACAGTGCAAAGGAAGAAAATAGATTGACTAGTTAGAGGCTAAACTAACAAGAAACCATTTATTCTAATCATCATCTAAGAGAAATAGACTATTTCTATGATATGCTAAAGCAAGATTGATGATGGAAGATAGAAGTAACATACAACTATAGAGGAAGAGGATGATTAAATAATGGAATTAACCTATAGCTACAGGAAGAACAAACTGATGGAAGAAACTTAAATAACATCTAACGACAGATTATGGAGGAAAATTGAAAGCAACTACAGAGTACTAAGCTTGGTTGACCATTCCTAATCCTGAAAAACAGATTGTGTTAGCAGCAGAATATGATTTACAATAAAAGAAAGGAAATAACATCTATAGTAAACAAGAATAATTTAAACAACTGAGAAATAAACTATCTACTTGTAGAAAGAAAATACAAAATGAAATAAACCTCTGGTTGATGAGGGGCCCTTCCCAGCAATCAAATATGGAAACTAAACCATCGTAAACACTATCAGCAGAACATCAATGTACTAAAACTTCCATTAATTCTGAGAAAATTACACAATACTTATGCAGACGTGACTGCTATCTCCTATCTATTCTCTATGCTATATCTGATCCCCATTTTCTCCATAAGAGGCATCTATTTATAAGTTATAATGGGAGATAAGGTCGACAGAGTCGACCTCTCTAAAAATAGAGGTCTTTTAAGACTACAAACAACTACTTAAAGTGATACACGACAACGGAGAGGTCATCCACCAGGATTTACGGGGTCGATCCTACCCAACACGAACAGCTACGTGTTTGTTTCCTTCAACCATGGGCAGAAGCATGAGCTAGCGGACTGAGCGTGGAAGGATCAAGCTTCTAGAGTGTCGACGTGGGAAAGGATTTGTGTTGGCAGACTGAGCATGGGCGGACTGGACTCCTCTAGAACATTGACGTGAACCAGTGTGCGTGATACGAGTTTGAATGAGCAAGAGAATCGGAGCATGGGATGTTGACGTGGGTGGAGAGTGTGTTGTCGATCTTGGAGGGCATGGGGGTGAATATTCCAGAACCATATCTCATTAACCATGACCATCGCGTGGAAAACAGAACCCATGTGCCCATTTCCAGCTTTAATGGACCAAAATATGCCAACCACTGATTCCGTGGGTCGAACACAAGCCTGAATAATAGGCTAGACACGGCTGAACATTAGCAACATAAATACACAGTATGAATGGAAGATCATTTGAAAAACCAAGCCTGTAGATCAAAACTAAATACCAAGCAAGTCACAAAAATGTCAATTAAACATTAATAAATCATAATATGGCAAGATTTGACCAAAATCCATATGATAAGTGAATATATGCATACTTGGTCTGTTTGATGGTCTGAATGGTAAAAAGAGTGATTTATTATATTGAAATAGTGAAATAACGCCACTCAGAGTATATTTGATGATCGAAAATGGTGACAAAAATGGACTTCAACAGACAAAGATAGTGATACAGTGATAAGGGAAGTGATACAGGTACAAGTTGACAAAGACACTGATACATGTATAGGTTGTTAGATACAATGATAGTGAAAGGTTGATTCTCTTATTCATATGAGGATGGTAGGACGAAGCAAAGACAAGGGGTTGTAGCATACTTCCATCTAGTGTTGATAAATCTAGTGATTTGGATGTCAATGAGGATTGGATTCCTCACTACAAGTTGTATCCTACGGTAAAACCAAGGGGTTGTAGCCTCCTTTCAATTAGAGATGATAAACTATGGGGTTGTAGCCTCCTTCAAGCTGGAGCTGGTAAATCAATTGAATGTAATCTTTATACTATATAAGAAAATCATTATGTGGTTTTCTCCCATTTGGGTTTCCACATAAAATGTCTTTTGTACTATGTATGGTTTACTTGATGATGAATGTTATTGTTAACAATTAATGTTTACATCTGATATTAAAATTTGAAATGGTAAACATTGCCTAATACTTATTCCTTCCCCCCCTCTTAGTATTGGTGAATATTCCAACATTCATCTAACAGTTTGATACCTTCTGACGTGTTTCACAATGCAGCTCCTCTCTGTTGAGAGCCTTGTGGAGATACAAGTAACCCCCAAATATCTCATCTGAGCCTTCCCCAGAAAGAACCATCGTTACTCCCAAAGACCTAATTTTATGAGACATCAAGAATATAGGTGTGCTTTCTCTAATCATGGTCACATCATATGTTTCAATATTGTAGATAACCTCCTCAATTGCATCTATTCCTTCCTATTATAAAATCAATAAAGCAATATGTTAGATATTTTTCTATTTATTATAGATTAGATATAGATATTTTTCCAAACATGCATGTATGCAGTGTAGGTAAAGAGATACCTATATAGTGAATTCAAATTCATGATGAAAAATGCCAAGGTAATTTGCTATTTCTTTTGCATCCTTCAAGTCTGGAGAACCCTGCAATAATATATAGTGGAAATTCATGGGAAACTGCTAGAAAAATAATCAATCACTAGTACAAAATGTGAGATAAGTGACTAGGAGACTAAAAAAGTTAGTCACCATAGCTTTTTCAAGGGATAAATCACTAAAATTGAGCAATTTTATGTGATCCAACTAAAAAAGAATAAGAAAAATGACTCAGTTAGTCACAGGATAAAACAGATGACTAGATAACAAGTGACTAAAATAAAAATGACTAACGTAAATGACTAATTAGTCACAGGAATACAAATATGACTATATAACAACGACTAAGAATATGAATTAGTCATTTATGTTAGTCATTTTTAGTTGTGTCACCCTAGCAATGGAATATTATAATTTTGAAAATGAATTTGCACAATTTACTAAATTTTAACACTGCATATGTTAATGGGGTCTTTGAATCCATATATAGTGTTAAAGTTTACTAAATTGTAACTTTCTATATGGATTTGGAGACCTGAGTGATTTTAATGGTGTCACTTGGAAATGGAAAATCCCAGTTTTGATAATGAATTGTTATCATTTACTAAATTTTAACAATGTAGATGGATTCAATGGTCTCTAGATATGCTTGGACCATGCTAGTGTTAATTCTCAACATCGATGATTTTGAAGTCTCAAAAAATAGTGACTCCAACACACCTATCAAATATTGTCATCCAACCATTCTGATCTCACCATAATGTCTACTTTGAAGCAATTTTCATGTGCATATATCATTTCATCATTTTCACACCTTCCATTGGACCCCTTCGATCGAATTATAGCGAGTTTTCATCTCATGTACTGTGGTCGTGTTGTGGTAAGGTCAATTTTGGCTTTTGGTAGTTTCTTGTCAATCATTATATTGTCATGCCGCGAAGTCATGAGTTTCTACATAATTGTATTCAATTAGTCACACTGGTCATGTCCATTTTTTGTTTGACAAAAATCATCATTGTTTGATCCTCTCAGCACTCAGTTGAATTTGGCATTTCGTGTCATGACAATTAAATTTTGTCATTTTCACATTCTTCATTAATTCATAGGATGCGTCCATGTGTCAGTGTTCTCTTACGTCTATGCTTGGAAAGTTGAAAAATATTCCACCCCTAAGTATTACATTAAAAAATCCAATATCCTGTATTTTATAATAAAAATATTAGTGCTTCCCCCTTTTAATTATTTCCCTTATCCTAGATTTTAAACCCTTTTGTCTCTAAAATCCTCAACCCTTCCCATTTTCATTTACATTAAAAAATAATAAAGCACCTTTAAATCCCTAACCCCTTCATCTTAATTCCCAACTTCTAAAGTCTCCTCCCTCGAGCTCCTTTTCTCTTATCCTAATTAGTTTCCTAATATTTCCGGCCATTCTAAATGAAAAAAGTGGCATTTCTGTAATCCCTATTCGACTTTACAATGTACAAAATGTTTTTAATCTCGTTTATAATGTATATATTAAAAACATATAATATACCATTTTGACCCTTTATAATATAGTTTGAAGCACTTTTCATGTGCATAGCTCATTTCATCATTTTCACAGCTTGCATTGGACCCCTTCGATAGAATTACAAATAGTTTGCATCTCATGTACTGTGGTTGTCTTGTGGTTAGGTCAAGTTTGGATTTTGGTAGTTTCTTGTCACTCATTATATTTTAATGCCGCGAAGTCATGAGTGTCTACATAATTGTATTTATCTAGTCACATTGGTCCTGTCCATTTTTCGTTTGACAAAAAATGTCATCGTTTGATCCTTTCGACACTTAGTTGAAAATTCGGAATTTTGTGTCATGACAATTAAATTTTGTCATTTTTTGCATCCTTCATTAATTCATATGATGCATCTGTGTGTCAGTGTTCTCTTATGTTATCCTTGGAAAGTTAAAGTTGGAGGTCCTTATAGGTCATGGTTTATGATTAACATGGTTGGAGCCTGGAGGTCATGGTTTAATTATGGGCTTAAAATTTTAATTATTAATATTTTTAATCTCACTTTAATGTTTTAATTTTCTAAATTTGTAATATTTTAATTTGTTATCTTTGAAAATTATATTTTGGCTTATTATATCTTTTAATTTATAATTTTTAAATTATTAACCTTTTTAATATTATTTTAATGTTCTAAACTCTTAATTTTTTAATTTCTAATCTTGTTAATAATATTATATAATAACTTATTAAATTGGTATTTTTTTTATTTTTTTTTTTAATATTTAAGGTAATATTTAATAGTATTAGTCTTTTAGAGAATGTGATAAGAGCGGGAAAGATTGTTGAAAGGAGGGAAAATGAATTTCCACAAAATCCCCAACTCATCTAAAGCTAAGAGGAAAGGGGAAGAAATGCATGACTAGACTAGCTAGGAGCAGCTCCACTCATGATCAAGAATGTTCAACCCCGCAGGCCAACAATGACCACCCTGCTCATGATTTATCCAATTTCTAGTGGCTTATTAAAGAGTTCTATGAGATTCTGAGAGCAAGTCCTCATGAGATGCTTCTGATAGTTACTTATGATGAACATGGAGGGTTTTATGATCATGTGCCTACTCCTGTGAGAAATGTCCCCATCCCAGATGGGATTTTTAGTCCCCATCCTTATTTTTTCAAGTTTGATAGATTGGGTGTGAGGGTGCCCATGATCATGGCTTATCCATGGATTAAGAAAGGCACATGTATGATTACAAGAGATGCCATTGAAATTCTTTGAAAACCTTTTATTCATTAATATTGATTGTTGCTTGTTTATCGGAATGTTTGAATGTTGTACTGTTGCACCGTCCGAGTGGGCCAACCCATACTTCAGAATTTGAGCATTCATCCATCCTAGCTACTGTTAATAAGATATTTAATCTCACCTCTAATTTCCTCATATACAGAGAAGTATGGGATGGAACTTTTGAAAGCGTGTTGAATTTGAAAGAAGGCCCTTGGACTGACTTACCAGGTATACCCTAATCCTTTCTTCTTAGTTGGATAAGTTATTGGTAGTTGTGTTAATGCCTTTAGTAGTCCAAGGGTCAATCCTTTTAAATATGCTAAGTCATCGAAGGACAAACCTTGTTCATAACTACGGTATGATTTTGTTTGTCTTTTGGTCGAGGTATTCTTATCACAACAACTTATTTTCATGCCTTGAATGTATTTTGTTCATTGGCTATTTAAAATTCATTCGTTAGCGTATTTTATTGAACCATGTTAAGTTCAAGCCTTTGTTTCAATAAATCTTAAGTTATCGGAAGGGATAATTCGGGAATGGTTGTTTGTTTGTAAAATTGGAGCATCCTTATATTGCATGAGGTTTCAATTATCATCAAGAGATTCATAAGGGAAGCTTGTGAGAATCGTGTTAGATATGTTCCGAGGAGCTTGTGAAAAACTATTAAGCCGAGGGTCGTGAAAGAATAGTCTCGTAATATTCTTGTTAATCTATGCATAAGCTGATGTTTTAGCTCATAATATTTGTAGTAACAGAAACTGTCGAGGTTCTATTTCCATTAATTAGATCCTCATGTCTCCTTAAAAATCTTATAATCTCCTGGATATCCCTCTTCCAGTTCTGAGCATGATTGTCCATGTTTTTCTTTGACAAATTAGATTACCTTTTGTGTGGTCTTATCCCCAAGCACGGATTCCAAAATGGCACGTCATATGGTTTCAGGGGTTCCCAAGTGAATAGGGGAATCACTACACAAATGTGCACCTCTCAGAGAATACAGAGCACAAATACCCTGATAGGAGTCTCCCACAAATACCCAGGATTTCAAATTAAAATAGCAATGTGGGAAACTGCATCCCAGAACAACCTTCGTGTAAATTCCTTCTAAATTCTAGTTAACCAACTGAAACCAATAATTCAGGAGACCATAGTACTTCTCTCTCTCTATCCCACTGCACAATGTAGTATTTCAGGAAACCACAACATTATATAATTGGAAGGCCCGATTATCTAATTTGCACCAATAAACCGACATAATAGAACACAGAACATCATCTGGGAACCCGATTCGATTATCAATTGGCCTGAAAGGAATGCTTACCTTTTTCCAGAATTGGCCTGGGATTTCTTCTCAAATATTTTAAGAGTTGAGAGTAGTGTGTGTGAGGAGCCAAACCACGTCTTGGGTACTGTCCTTGGGCATGAGTCCTCACACCGATTATGCAACAGATGAAGAGTAGAATGAACCAGTCTCTGGTGTCTGTATGCCTCCAATATCGAGTTTTAAATCTAAAAATTCTAAATGCTCTCCACCTTTGCATCCTCATGGACTCAAAATATTGAAGCTGTAGGGATGATGGAGTGTGTGAAGTCTAGGTGGGGTCGAATGTCCTGTCCCTCTACATAATCGAGAGTTTGATGATCCTTCTATGTGTCCCTTCCACCATGATGTCCCTTCCACCATGTATCATAGTTCCTTTAGTCTTAAGGGGCCTGGTAGTCTTGAGATCCATGGTATTTTTCCATTGAAAATTTGCAATTTGAAAGAGTTATAGTAGTTGTCCATAGCTTTCATAGATATGCATAGCACTAGTTGATAGAGAAAATGTGTTCTTGTAAATAGATTTGGTGATACTTCTTTAGTTAAGAATTGGAGATTGATTTGTGCAATCCACTCCAAAAAATATTGTGGTGTAATCATCCCAACATTGTGTGAGTTTTTTTAATCTATAGAATTTGATCTACTTGTTTCGTAGTGATCTATTCATAATTGAAAATGAACTCAATTCATTGTAAATCAAATTATTGATAAGTTGTGTAGTTCTATTTTTTTGGATGCCAAATATTTTCTAGAATTCTATGCACATGAAGTGAACTATGCACAAATAATATATATTCTTTCTTACTACTATTTGGGACTGATTTGAACTTGATATCCTCCTACATGATCTACAACATCAACCGGTGATATGATTATTCCATATAATATTTTTTATTTAGATCAAGGATTTGGGCATTTAAGTTCCGTGGAATAACATTATTTTTCTAGTGCAATTTGCTTATGCAAATACCCAAGATTTCAAATTAAAACAGTAGTGTGGGCAACTACAACCCATAACAACCTCCATGTAAATTCCTTCTAGCTTCTAGTTAACCATCTGAAACCAATAATTAAGGAGACCATAGTACTTCTTTGTATCAAGCCCATTGCACAATGCAATATTTCAAGAACCACATCACTATATAATTGGAAGGCCCGATTATCTAATTTGCACCAATAAATCGACATAATAGAACACAAAACATCATCTAGGAACACAATTTGATTATCAATTGTCCTGAAAGGAAGGCTTACCTTTTTCCAGAATTGGCCTAGGCTTTCTTATCAAATATTTTCAGAGTTGAGGCTAGTGTATGTGAGGAGCCAAACCACATCCTCGAAACTGTCCTTGGGATTGAATCCTCACACCGATTATGCAACAGATGAAGAGTATAATGAACCAGTCTCTAATGTCTGTATACCTCCAATCTCAAGTTTTAAATCTAAAAATCACAAATGCTCTCCACCTTTGCATCCTCATGGATTCAAAATATTGAAGCTCCAGGGATAATGGAGTGTGTGAAGTATGGGTGGGGTTGAATGCCCTATCCCTTTTCATAATGGAGAGTTTGATGATCCTACTATGTGTCCCTTCCACCATGATCATATTTAAGTGGGTTAATACATTAGGGAATACGGTGGAATACCAATACCCCATTTTTTATCATGTTTCCTTCAAGGAAATGTGAACAATGTTGCAAACATCGTGATGCTCTCAACGTGACATTAATATTATCGCAAAAAAAATCACAAGTTGATCAAATTTTGTAAATATCACGGTACATCAGAAAAATATCACCAAACACCATAAAATATAAACACAATATCGACTGAATTAAGACACTTTTGGATTTTTTGGGATTTTTTTGCTCAGTTTGAAGAGGGAAGTAGGGGATTAAGAAAAAAGGGATTATTCACTGTTACATTTTCCCATAAAAGGATAAAGGGACAGGGATGCTTCAGATGTTTAAAAATTTGAAAAAGTTATATTTTATTAAGTTTGTCGATATTTTCCCCTGTGTTGCTAATAAGTTTCTTTCTGAACCCTCGAAAATATATTCACCGACACGATGTTTGCAACATTGCTATATCATGTTGTATGTGGGAGGGTGGTGCTTCATTCATTATTAACAATGAAGCTTGGAATAATTGATGTATGGAAAAGAATAATCGCCTTAGATGTTGCTTTTCGTGCAAAGCTTTGAACCTGCGATGCACTCTAAGGAGATAGGAGAGGATTCCTGTAGGTAGTTCCAGGTACCCATTACCCATATGGACCTTAAAACAAAGTTTCCAACCTGGATGGACCTTAAAACAATGGCATGAAAAATTATTGGAGATAGTGACATAGCAGAAAAGGAAAATTAAGAATCTTGAAGCTAATTACAACATGTTATACCAACTAGTTCTTGGTCTTGATAGGAACTCTGTCTGAGGATACCAATCCAAGGATGTCTGTTGGATTCCAAAAAAAAATAAAAAAGAAGAAACAGTCCAACAATCTATGAAATTGCCCACATAAGATCCAAAGAGATGATGTAAACCTCACAATGAAAGATTTTAGGAATAATAGAAGAAGAGAGAAGCAATAGAACTTAGATCCAAAGAAACTCTGATTGGGGCAGAATAATTACACATGTTACATTAAACTAAATAGTAAATAGGTAAATATACAATGCTGAGTATGAGGATTCGAATTCACTAGGAGGAATTCGAATTGGCCTTCATGCACAGATCCATAATCAGTGGAGAGTCATCAATGCCTAACTAGGAGTCCACCTTCTCATCAGTGAAGTCATCAATGCACAAGTAATGGTCAACCGAGAGTCAAACTGAGTCTAGCTGAATGTGGTTGGTGTAACTAGCACATGGAAGCACTAATATAGTGAAGGAGGCTCAATGGAGGGCGCCATAGGAGTTAACTGGAATCAGAATGGTCAATCTAGTCTCGCTGGAGGTCCAACAGAGTGATAAACTCAGTAAAGAGTCAGTTAATCCTTAAATAAAGGAAATAACTGAAGATAACTCAATATAACGGAATATAACTGGAATGGTAGGTGAAGAAGGCGCCCTTGTCATGCAGTGGAGCAAAGGAGGGCGCATTAGTCACTGGGAGGGCTAGAAATGATCTGAAAGAAGCTCTGGGGGTTAGTTTGCTGAGGACTACGTGCTGGGACTTATGACCTAGAATGCATGCAAACCCTAATTGCATGCAAACCCTAATTTTGCATGCATGACTGAAAATGAAAATGACTGGAAAGCTAGTAGGACTAGGATGGAGTATAGCAATATCCTAACACAATCCTGTAGAGATATGTAGATGGAACTGTGGAGATATGGAGATGGAACTTGACGACAAGGATCCCAAGCCAACAACAAGAGACAAGCATGAAGCCCATAGTGGGAACGATCTTTTCTGATTTCAGGTTCAGTTATTTTTTGCAAGATACTTTTGTTATTAGGCCAAGGACCCATATCTTACAATATATACATGTAGGAATTTTTGTGGCAGTTATGGACACCACATAACAACTCAGTTTGTAGGGGATTAATTTTGAATTTTGGATCTTGTGAATTTTTGGCTCATGGAAATCCCTCCTCTATTTGTATCACTATGATGTACAATGCGGCCATATTGATTTTTTAATACAAATAATAACCATTTACGTTTTTCAAAAAAACTTAGCTTAAAAGAGTCAATACCCCACATATTATTTTAATATGGTCTCAAAAACCACTCTAGATAAACTTCGAACCTTCTCATTGTACTAAACATACAGTTCCAAAACAATCCTGGCACTGTCTCGTTAGCTCACTTGAAACCTTGAAGATCATAGATTTGGTTTCCCATCTCTCCTTTGTTACCATGACTGCTTTTGAAGCTGACAAAATCTGAAATAACTAGAAGAAAATCTATTATCACAATCATAAAATCCTACATAGTGATTGTTTATTTTGTGCTTCCTCTTCTCCCTTTGTCCAAGCAGCACAAATTAGAAAGTATTTGATATAAAAAAATTAAGAAATGTAAAGAACCCTCACTGTGAAATGATATAACTCCAAGATAGCCTATTTTAGTGATAAATTGTGTTATATAGATCAGTTGTCTGCAAGAACACACATGCTTAATTTGAAGAAGGAAAGGTACAAAAACATGCAAACTTCCAAGGGAAGAAACTACAAAACCCTGTAGTAAATTTTAGAAATTGCATCATTATATAGAAAAATCCCCAGGAAAAGTGCTTAAATAACCACTCATTAAAAATAACATAAACCATTGTCAAATAAGTGGAAAATAAAAATAAAAATATGTGACCCAACTATAATGCATGAATATCGAAGATGACCAAACTTGGGCCCTAGAAATGGGTATATTGGATAATATTTGCCAATTTAAATGCATTTGACACCCCTCCCTCCTCTTCCACACGCTCAAAAGAACCTGTAGGAAAGAATGGAAAAACTAGAGTAAAGGATGACACAAACACCCTTGGCAATGCATATATAACAAAAAGTTTCTCAAAAATAACAGCAGGAGAGCTAAAAGAAGCTAGGAATGCTACATGTTGGCCTCTTATATCGTGTGCTTTTGGAATAAAAAGGTTGGGAAACCCATCTGCAAAATTCCTGTAGAGCATGTGTTAGCACAAGTTGTTAAGATATGTTACGAAACATCCATAGTAAATATGACCATAGAAACCATGAAAGATTCAAAAAACATTGTCAGACTACTTTCTGCATATAAAAATAAGATGCTTATTTTCCATAACTTGCTTGTAAAAACTAAAATATGTAAAGATATTAGCGTATAAGATCGCCAAGCATTAGAGAATCTAATACCCTCAACACATGGAATGCTTCAATGAAGAATGAAAAGCTTATGTGATTGTTTACGGACTGTGAAGAAGGCATTTTGAGCATGGAATTATATTTCTTTGTTAAATCATAGTGCAATTCTTCTACAATATCACGAGGCTGAACTTAAATGGACCTGGAATAAATCTACAAGAAATCTTAATGCTAAATTAAGATATGAAGCCATGATAGTCAAAATGTAACTAGGGATTGGCTTTGGTGGTGGAGGGTTGACATTCTGAACATACTTCAAAATTTATAAAGACATATCTCATGGCTTAAATCAATAGAAAGCACTATTTCTGATAGGATTCACTTGCTTGACAATAGTGATGAATTTTATCATGAAATTTATATAATTTTAAAGGCAATAAAATTTATGTCCTAATCTTATTCAAGAAAGAGGATGAACCCTGAACCATATGCTAGATAATAACAAAGTTTCTCAAGACTTTTATTTTGTTTAAGGGACACATGCAAAACCTTTATTTTTTTTATACTCCATAGTTTTGATAAGTAGATGGATCTGGAATGTCTTGGTCATAACAGGAAGAAGAGTAGAGTGAAGAGGAGATAGTAGAATAATCTGAAGAATCAACAAATGATGTAAGCCTTTTGACTTTTGGCTGGTGGCTTGTCCTTGGAAAGTGAAATTTCAATTACTTAAATGAATCACAAATAGTTTTTTTTATAATCAATAGATTGTGTGATGCATATGAATCAAGGAGAGTCCAGACTTTTCATTTTGTATATGGTATTAATTATGTAAAAGCTTTTCAATCTATCATAACATCTTAAATTCTTAATATGATCCTCTTTTAGTGATGGAAAAAAAAGGGAACTCAGGGTCTCATTGAGATTGAGAATCCTAATATCGCTAAGCCAAAGAACATCAAAACTCGAGATGTTGATATAAGTCCTATTTTTTGCTTTATAATAAGCGAGATACTTGTTGATGTATCCCATAAATTCATTTTTCTCCTGTCATCACTCCTAGTATATGATTTTCATGATGCCATATATCATAATCTAGAGGAAGAGTTTTAATACAGTCTTATTACATTAGTAAAGTCACATGTAATTACTTGCACTGACCGTTAATTCTTGGTAATTTTTAAGAAGTCATCAATTGTAATCTATCTTCAGTATTACTCCTAATCAAATTAATTATTCCTATTGCAATTGATCTCTAAATAATATTCTCAAATACATATAATATCAGTGTTGGGAGCCTCATGGTGCCTCATGGTTGGGAGGCTAGCAGCATTAGAATTTTCATATCAATGTTATTTTCATAGGTTGCACTAACAATGTTATTTTTCATATCAAATTATAGTTATGTGAAATAACTCTAAATCCCGCTATAGTGAATCCTTCTGCAACATTTTGAACAAAATATGAATCTCACCTTGGAAACCCCCCTGTACAATGTTGAAAAAAGAAATCAGCCATAATAAAGCACAGAGTAATTGCTATAACACAAGGAAAAGCTTACACATAAACTTCTTGTTTGAAGAAAGAATTCTTTTCGAGACTGAAGTTGAGAATCTAGTGACTTAAAGTTGGAGACATAAATAAACTTTCTTGCACAAGGAAACTCTAGCTCAAAGAAACTGTGATATTTTACAGGATAGATCACACAATTAGAGTAAATCTCACTAATCTCACTCAAGAATTGCAGAGAAGAAGAAGAAGAATTGAATCAATATTCACTCATAAACTTAGAAATGGTAAAATCTACAGTATAATCATACATCACCTGTAAGCTGGCACTATGAAACTAAATAATAAATCAATACAATCAAATGAATTTGAATACTCCTAAGTTCATTCGAATTCTCCTCAATGTGTGGCTTGGATAGCATTGGAGACATCACCCAATCAGTGGTAGTAGTTACAAATAGTCAAATATAAGTCAAATTATTCTAACTGAGACTAACTGAGTCATGTGAGCACAAATCAAGGGGAGGAGACTCCAAGGAGGGCGCATGAGGATATCAGTAGGTCAAGTGGCACTCTGATACAGACAACTGGAAGCTACAGGCAGTTAAACTAAGCAATAAATGCATGAACTGGGAAATCAATGTTGCAACTGTATGTTAGAATCCATGTAGGTGTAGTAGGGCGCATTTGTCATCCAGGTGAGGAAAACAAGGTGCATGAGGTAGGTAGGAGGGATACTAAGGGATAAAAACATGATTTAGGGGGCTGAAAAATAGGCTCCAGGTGTTGGGGAGACTACCATACTGATGAATAGATGCATGCAGTATGCATGCATGCATGCAGAATGCATGCAAAGCATGAAAATATAAAAAATGATGGTGACAATATCCCAACACCCCCGCACAAGCCAAACTATGAGGAAGTAACTAAAAAATAGCAGGGCCCTGGTAACTGATACCAAAGGTCACCCCGTACAACAATATAAACAAATAAAGTGAGGAAAGAGGGAAAACCCAGTGGTAAAAAATCCCCCCCTCAAGATAGACTGTAGAAGGATAATCAATCATGTACATCACTCACCCCAAAAGGTAAGTGGAATTCTCCACCGAAGAAAGATCTATTGGCAATAAATGTATCAGTAATGTGAGAAGGATGAAACCTTCCATTCTGAAAATCATATTTGGTTCTCCTCAGATCAAGTGGATATCCAAAAATATCTCCACCAGATCTAAGAGTAGTGGCTTCCCATCTAGGAAGAGGAGGATCATCAGGTGCAAGATCATTAGGTTCTTGTGGATCTAGATCTTCCACTTGCTTATATTCACTATCAAGTGCTAGATATTCAGGTTCTTGTGGATATGTATCTAGCATTTGCTCTTCATCATCTTCACTTTCAGATTCATAATCTGAACTCTCATGAGATGAAGCTTCGCCCTCTTGCTCATCAATGAGTGGTGGTGTGGTAGGAAAGCTCTATTGCTCAACAGGTTGATCATCATGAAGTGACCATTCCCCAAACTGTACACTCCTATAAAGTAATGTTGTCATAGTAGAAGGATCAAGAAGATTGTAGGATTTTGCACTCACTGCATAACCCACCATAATACGCTCTTCTCTGTGGATCTAGGGCTCTCATTTTCTATGTTGGAATCCTTTCCCATGCTCTGGATCCAAACACTTTGAGATGAGATACATTAGGTTTGTACCCCATTCATTCTTCTAAAGGACTAATATCTTTGATTCCTTTGTGAGGAACTATGTTCTGAAGGTAGGAAGCACATTTGATGGCTTCTGCCCAAAGACTAGGGTGCAACCCTTTCAACTTTAACATGCAGGTTTCCATCTCTTTTAATGTTATGTTCTTTCACTCTGCAACACCATTCTGTTGTGGTGTGTAGGGAACAGTATGTTGCATATCTATGCCTTCTTCAACAAAAAAGGTTTGAAAGTCACCTTTGACATAATCTCCTCCATAATCAATGCGAATGACCTTGATCTTTCTATCTGAAAAATTTTCTGCAAAAGACTTGAAAATTAACTTAAAGTATCCAAACACTTATGATTTTAATATGAGAAAGTATACCCATGTAAATTTTGAACAATCATCAATAAAAGTAAGAATATACCTTTCCTTATTCAAAGATAGATCTAGAAATGGCCCTACAACATCACTATGAATCAGATCTAGAGGTTGAGAGAATTTTCTTGCCTTCCCTTTCTCAAACTTCTTTTCTGGATTCTTTCCCATTAAGCAATCCTTACAGTTTCCCATGGAAAAATTCACTTTGGGTAGTCCTTCAACCTCTTGAGGTGTAATTACTGTCTTAAAGAATCACCGAAATATTTAATTATCGACCACAATTGGTAATCTTAGAGTTGTGGAACCGTATATGCTAAGGTAGAATGGCACCTAAGTTTTGGTTCAGCGGACCTTAGAAATGTTTAATAAAGCAAAGATCAAAAGATCTTTCAAAATGAAAAACTGAGTCAAAATTCAGAAAGACAACGAAGGAACTAATTAAACCTAGATAAACCAATAGATCAGAATAATATCAAGCTATGCTACTCTACTCTATGGTTAAACAATGGGAAAAGAACAAATACTGATAAAAAAGCAAACTACTTCTTATGAAAATGGAAACTACTTGACTTAAAACAAAAACTACAAACTACTTAGTGAATTCAACAACTATCACTACTACATATGGGCAGATTGTTCCACAAAAATTTTCCACATTTTCAACATTCGTGGGTTAAAGAAATGATTTTTAAATATTTTTTTTGTCAGGGCGGAAAAATCGTGGCAATATCCACGTTTTTTAAAGTTCCACGAACATTCGTCGATATAGGGACGAAATGTATAGGTTTCAGTTTTCGTGGCAATAGGGACGAATCTCAAGCTATATAAACTACACACTCTCACCATGATTTTCACATTTTCTTTTCTTGCGGCACATTGAGCACGGATTTTGGACTTGCGGGGTGATTGTATGAGCTTTGATATTCTGCATAGCTCTAATTTTGAACTTGCAAGGTTAGTAATGTGTAATTTTTTGTCTATATTTTTATAAGGGTTAGATTTTAATATTCTTTAGTAATGAGGCTTAGATCATGTTAACTTGCTTTTTTTCCTTTCTAATATTTTTTTCAAGAACTTTCTATCATTTTCATGTAACTTGCTATATTTTTTTCAAGAACTTGGTTTTTTGACTTAGGTCATGTTAACTTGCTTTTTGAAAATGACATCTTTGAAAATGTTTTCTCTTGCAATTGGTACTATATGTAGTGTGTTTGTGGTCCTATATAACATTTGACATACATAATGCTTGGTATCTATAACAATCCTTTCTTCTTCTTTTTTTGCATATTCAATATCTATATGGATCCAATTTGTTTATGGCTTGACCTCATCAAGATTTGCTACTTACCTAATTACTAGTCTTCAACTATTGCAATGGATCGACTAAATAGAGGATTTTCATAGTTGACCTTTAACCAACTCATTTCTTAGCTCTTGTGTGCACTTCTCAACATCATTGATTTTCTCTATCGTACCTAGAACCATTATTACCTCGAACCTATAAAGTATGATTATGGACTCACACCCTTCACTACCTAATGGATACTTCACAATATTTGTCAATAAACTAGTTAATATTTCCAACCAAATTTGAGCTTCCCAAGGTGATATCCCATGTCATGTGGGTGAAATACATCTACAATATTGGTTAAGATCCTACCCTCTTTGGTGGTCAAACGATATGATCAAGTCTTCAAACTATATAAGTAGTTATCAATTTTCCAATCTTTTTGGTTCCTTAACTTTTGACATTTACCATTTTGTTTAGTAACCAACCAAAACAACTTCTAATTTTAGTGCTCTTGATACAATGCATTCCTAAAAATATGGAAAGAATATTTATTTAAAATTCCAACCACTGCATGGGTACAATCTCCCTCCAAGTGTTCACATTAAACGTTAGATTATATTAACTTACCATCTTTCCATTCTCAATTCACTTTCTCACAACCAACTTATAACCATCTTTCCATTCATATTAACTTTAGTCTTCATGTTTTTCTTTATAAATATAGAAAATATTGGATTATAATATACTATATTCAGAAATGTAGTTATAATATCTAATGTAATTGACAAGTTATTGTTTTGTATGGTGTAGGTAAGACAATTACTTGTACCACTATAAGGACTTGTCACTATGAATGAAAATGCAAGGATTCTTGCTCAGTTTAGAGTTGCATTAGAGGCGAGAGGAGATGGAAAATGTTATTGTCCTTGAATTGATTGCACGGGCTTGCAAAAAAGAAGACTTTTAATAGAAACAGCTAAAATACATTGTAGGGAGAAGGGGGACGCCGAAGGGGGTTATGAATATCATCCCCTAGTAAGACTTATTTTGAGGTTCAATTTTTAATATATTCACTGTAATATTCATCATGTCTGCATGAATTTTAGTAAAATGTCTTATTTTTTTACTATATGTTCTATACAATCTAATTTTTCTATGTTGTTTGTAAATTTATAGACAATGCCCCCAAAATGTCGCATTCCAGAGAGTTATTTGCCAAGTACTAGCAGAAATACTCATTCACAACCCGACGAACTTCTACATCAAAATATTGAAGATGATCAAGTAGTTATTTCTGATGATATAATGGATGTAGATAACATCAGTGACACAAATCAAGAAGATGAGATACATAGATTGATCCAAGACACATTGGATCCAATGGATGAGGACAACCATGATGATAGTGATGATGTTGATCCTCTACCTGAGAAGTCACGTCAACCTCTTTATGAAGGCTGAAAAAAAAATCTTTTATCTTCTATATTGTTGTTAGTGAACTTGAAGGTTTTGAATGGATTATCAAACACCTGTATGACACAAATACTAAGGTATGTAATTTATTTTTTTATTTTTGTCTGCATGTTCACAATATCTATATATAGAAAGGGTTGACTTTTTTCCTATATTCTTGCTATTGTTATCTAATGTGTAATGTTTGGATGCGATATTGATGATGTTGTACGTAAAATGTGATAGGAACTGGGGTGAATGTATCGTACTGAATTTCAAATGTAATGGAAAAACAAAATGGAATTAAATATAACATAATTTCTACAAAGAGATGTAAACTACAAAGACACCAATTACAATTAATTTTAAACATTATGATCTATCTTCTATCCATAAGAAAAATGATATGGAACAAATGAAATCTAGAAGCAAGTAGAAAACTTAATAAATATATTTACTTGGACTGAATTTGATTTCGAAGTAAGTAGAAAACTTGATAAAGATATTTATTTCTAAACCATACTCTATTTCATGAACATCTTCATTATCTGTGTGAATGGGAAACTGATCCTATGCTTAGCGAAGAACTATCAAAACTGAGATAACTTGGAGAATGAAATTATTAACTCTAATCCGAAATAAACCTTAAGAACATATCATAAACTACACTAAGAGTGAAACTGATAGATTCTAGAACATTAACCTATTGGAAAATCAAAACATGAAAGACATAACTTGAAAAACAGTTAAATCGAAGTTAAGGAAGATTAAATGGAAACTAAGAACTATGAAAAAACATAATTACAACTCTATGCAGTGGAAAACAAGATCTTAATTACATCTAAGACTTCTAATTAAAAGTAAGAAATATTACAGTTAAAAATCCTAAGAAACTGGATTCTAAATAAGCATAAAAACAATGCAGAAAGTATTGAGGTCCGAATGACGATCTGGATGACAGCCTGAAAGATAGTCCGAATGACAATCCAGATGGAAAAAAACAATTTAAACTAATGAAAGAAGTAGTTTGGATGATCTTAACTACCAACTGGCTGATGCATATTATCATATGGTGCAGGGGAAGCAATGAATAGAGTATTTAGAAGCTAAGATAGCAAGAAGTAACCTATTCTAATCATTGCTTAAAGAAATAAACTATTTCTATGGCCTAATCAAACAAAACTGAGATATGAATCAAACTAACCTGCAACTACAGGAAAGAAACTAACCGAACTAATTTTAATTATAAACTAAACCTGAAACAACAACTAACTAAACTTTATCTGATTGCAAAAGACTGAAAGCAAACTATAAACACTATGCTTGGCCGGCCATTATCAATTCTGGAAAAGTAAATTAAGATAGCAACAAGATACAGATGACAGAAAAATAAAGAATTGACATATACAGGAAAACATAATTAATTACATACACTGAAAAATGAACTATTTACTTGCAGAAAGGAAAATACAAAAATATACATAAAAAGCTTTAGTTGATGAGGGGCCCTTCCCAGCAATCAAAGATTGAAAGTAAATCAACTTAGTCACCAACAATAGAATATCAACAATTAAATTCATAAACTTCCATTAACTGAGAAATTTATACATCGTTTCTATGAATCATTGATAGCGTAAATGCCTATATCTACTTTGCTACATGTCGTCTGTGTTTCTCCAAAGGAGGCATCTATATATAAGTTTACAATGGGAGAGAATGTCAACATAGTCGACCTATCTAAAAATAGAAGTCTCTAATGTCTATACAACGGTTGCATGGTGGTTTATGACAGCGCACACGCCGTCCTCCTACTTCCATGACGTTGATTCTCCTTGATGCGAACAACTGCATGTTAGTTTCCTTTAATTGTTGGCAGGAGCATGTGCTAGAAGCTGAGCATGGGAGGATGGAGCTACTAGAATGTTGACGTGGGCATGAGCATGTGCTGGGGAGCTAAGCGAATGGGAAAGCAAATCTTCTAGACCATTGACGTGGGGAGATTCATGTGTTGTCGGGCAGAGCAAGCAGGGAAGCGAATCTTCTAGACTCACCAACCATAACAACCACGTTGCTAATAGAACCCATGTTTCTGTTTTTGTCTTTAATGGGCAGGAATATGCCAATCAACAATTTCGTGGGTTCAACGAAGGGCTGGATGTGGCTAAACATTTGCAACGTGAACACGAATCTGAACGGAGGTCCGTTTGAAGCCCATAACTTGGAAGCCGAAATCTATTTTCCAAGCGAGTCGAAAAAAATTAAATTAGTATTAATAAACCATGAAAATAATGATATTTAGCCAAGATTCACGTGATATATAAATACGATCATACTTGGGTTTGATTGATGGTTTGAATGGAAAGAAAAGTGATTTATTATATTAAAATAGTAAAAATAACGCCACTCAGAGTATATTTGATGATAAAAAATGGTGACAAAATGGACACCAACATTCCCCAAAACCAGAGATACGCCGGGTCCCACTGAGCAAAAAAGCAGAGGAATTCAGGAAGAAGGCTGAGTTGCAGTAGCAGCTTCGTTCAACTTGGAAGAGGAAGTGGACTTATCTCTAAGCTTCTGGAATTGATCCTTCAAGGCATCATACCTCATTCGGAGAGAAGTATGGGACGTTGTCTTGGTGTTGACCAAGAATTCAATGCTTCTTACTTGTGTGCAAAGTACCTTGTTTTCTTTATGAAGCTCAAAGATTGCTTCCACATATTCTTGATTCTGGTCTGTCAACCGTGCTATCCCTTTGGTAAACCTATCCACTTCCTGCTGATTCAAGATGGGATGTTCTATGCGATGTTCTAGGTCCTTTTGAGGACTCAACTCTCTTGAAAATGTTTCAAGCTCAACAATATGTTCTTCAAGAACTCTATCTTCGTTGTGTGCAAGAGAACTTCCAGTAGTAGGGGCTTCACAAAATTGAGAAGATACATTGGCTAATGTGAGGAGGGGTGTTTCGAGGGTATGGTCATCTGACTGGTCATCCAAACATGATGGATGAATGAAAGTCTGGATGATAGACTGGTCGACAGACTGGTCATGATTTGTTCTCCTGGATTTAGTGGGTACTAATGAAAAAAGTGAGGGTTCCGAAGTAGGGTCACCAAAGGAAAGCTCAGGAAAAGGCGATGGATGGACAAGGTGCACATCACCTGAGGGATCCTCATCAAACCACACACACTTAGTGTCTCGTTCTTCTTGCGTAGAGGCTTCTGTCAGCTCACGAATACTGGTTTGGAAACGATGGTGTTTTTGAGAAGTAGAGGGTTTGACAATAGGCTTCTCAATCAAATGAGGGTTTATTATTTCAAAGACAAATTGATCCCATGTTTTCCCTCTCTCTTCCAACTGGTGAATGATCAGCATTTTAATGAGACAGTGATGGTACAAGATACTAGAGGGATTAGCAGTATTCTTCCTAACATGGTTTGACATTTTCTCTAAACTTTTCAGGAAATAGAATGGGAAATTGAGGGTCTGATTGTTAACAAAATGTGCTAGCAATCTAAAATGGAAGACTTTAAAAACAGTAAACTTACCATCATAATTGATCAGATGGATGATGATAGTTAACGGATATAGGTATTCTGGATTGACCCACTTCCGGTGGAATCCTTTTGTTCCAGCAACATGTTGATATTCATCCTTCAAAGCAAATTCATGAGCCTTTTGTGGAAGGAAGAGATGTTTGTGCCAATAGGCACCCTCCCTAGGAAGCTTTGTGGCCAATGCGATAGATTTTTCCGTCACAAAAAAATTTAGATGGCCAACTTTGGTCGTCTTTCCATTGAATCCCTTAGCGAAAAGCGGTGAGATTTCATGGTCGTGGTTTTGGAGAAGGTGGAGAAATGGACCCCATCCGGCTCAAAGGAATACCTCACAGCACTCTTTGAACTCGGGGATGCAAAGTAAATCCTGGTAACTTCCAGGTTCATGACGGATCAAAATAATTGGACAAAGTTCGAGGGATACAGATAAGTACAGGGGATGCAAGAGATGCAAGAGATGCAAGAGATGCGACTTAACAAAAAAGATGGAAAGAGAAAAGAATGGAGCGAAATTCACGCAGTCGTCAATTTAAATTGAAGTCCGTTTGAATGGTTGAATGATCGTAGGCAAGGACTTAGCATGCTTGAGAGATCACGCTTATCATTCAAAGATCTTGAATCGAGTGCCAACATAGAAATGCATGAGTTAGTGAATACATGTGGTTATGATATATTCAACCATGTCCAAAGTCAAACTTTCGACAAGTTGAATGAAATTCTTGAAATGAAATTATAGACATGGATTACACGTGAGAGATCATGATGACTCGATTAATATGATGGCAGATCATACGATAGGATAACTAAGACCATATGGTGGTCATGTAATGATTTTTAAGATCACAATGATGCACAATCCATTCATTTAATGGAGGAAAGATGGATAAGGGAATGAGACCACATGCGAAATTGACATTTGAGTAATTCCTTACATAATTATCCAATTAGATTTATCAATAATATTCAAATTTGGATGCCTTGGCATATTTAATAAAGCCATTATAAGCTATGGTTTCATTTGGCACTCCATTTAGATCGTTGTTCATTTTCCTTGTTCGTCACCTCATTCAGATCGGCATTCGACCCATCATTCAACCCTTCATACAAAATTTTGAATATACAATATCTTCTTGGTGATGTTGACTGAAGCTGATTTTGTAGGGAAATTCTTAGGTTGTTAGTGCACAAAAGATGTTGTAAACTTTGATTTTCTGGATCTTTCAGTTGCGTTCTTCATTATTTGTCAT
The DNA here is from genome assembly GCA_027924585.1 of Larix kaempferi. Taxonomy (NCBI): domain Eukaryota; kingdom Viridiplantae; phylum Streptophyta; class Pinopsida; order Pinales; family Pinaceae; genus Larix; species Larix kaempferi. The sequence goes on along the minus strand of BSBM01000487.1, from coordinate 8,203,445 downwards.
TGATCAGAATGATCTTCATTCTGCTTTTTGCATTATCCTAAGAACACCTATCATTTTATCAGAGATAAATGAGCTTTTTCAATAATATTCACAAGGTAGAAACAGTTTCGAGTCTCCCCCAAACCAAAAATTTGGCATGTCCTCAATCCATGAAAGAAGAATTGATTAATATTCAAATATTTCAATTAATGATCTAGGCAATAGATTTTTTTTAAATGTTGGGATAATTTTCGTAAGAAAATGAAATATTAACTATTAAATGGATATGATTCAGATATGTACATTCATCAAAAAGAATACAACAGTGCTTAAGAAGACCATATGAAGAATGATAGTGCAATAGATGCAAAAAATGCCATAGGAAAACTAGCCATCCATGACTCATTTGAAAGATCTCTTGTCATCCAAAGAATAGAGATCAAGTTTGTTAATTTTTTAGCATTAATTCAATATAATCTAGGATTTTTATTTAGAGAATAACATGTACATCATATCAAGTATAACAATGCATATAAATCACACCAAGCAATCACATGAGACAATAGACACACAGATTTTCACTGGGGAAAACCATAAAGGTGAAAAACCCCACAACTTCCTCAGAGATAGAAAGAGCAATCATACAAGCAAAGTACAAGAGATAGTGTTCTACTAGTAGCTAATCCTCCTCCTCAACTAGTGTGCCACTTTTCGAGTGATGCACAAGTGAATAATGAGATCATCATATAGAGAGATCTCGCTCTCTATTTATACTTGTCCTGAGCTTCCTAATAAACCAGTGGGACCGACTTGTCTAACTCAGTCTAATAACCCATGGTTACATTAATTCGGGCCGACCCCTCAATAGGTGATCTAATAACCCATCACAACAAGTTACAACACTTGTGACACTTTTCAATACAAATGAAGACAATTCCGTATAGAGGAATAATACATCTCTATAGGAGTACAATATAACTAGATGAAATACATTTCGAAGTTACATATACATCAACACTCCCTCTTAAATAGGAAGGTATTTCTTGACATAGATTTTCTAGCACAAGTCTTCTTCTCGGGATCATCGTCACTGGATCAAATCATCGTCATCGTCACGGCTGTTGCTATTTCAATCAATCTCTAAATCTACTCATCATAGGAAGTTCTACAAAGCCAGTCCTTTTTCATATTGGATGTAGGCCCACCACCTGCAGGTCTTCATCATCACTGGCCATACTATGGAATCCTTAGGACTTATTATGTGCGTCAACAAAACCTCGAAAGAGAATCCCAGGCCTTTTACGATCACATGGCTCAACCTATCGGATCTCCCAGGATCTTTTACATGTGACTGTCACACAACCTTAAAAGAGTGTCTTGCCCAGCAAGATCTCTAAAGAGAATCCGAGGCCTTTACGTGTCTAGCACAACCTGTCCAAATCTCCAGGACTTATTACATGTGACCCCTACCACAAAACCTTAAAAGAGTGTCTTGCCAAGCAATATCTCTAAAGAGCATCTGAGGCCTTTTACGTTACTAGCACAACCTGTCCAGATCTCTAGGAATTATTACATGTGGTCCCCACAAAACCTTAAAAGAGTTTCTTGCCAAGCAGGATATCTAAAGAGCATATGAGGCCTTTTACATGACTAGCACAACCTATCCAGATCTCCAGGATGTATTACATGTGGTCTAGAAAAACCTTAAAAGAGTGTCTTGCCAACCAAGATCTCTAAAGAGCATCTGAGGCCTTTTACGTGACTAGCACAACCTGTCCAGATCTCCAGGACATATTACATGCTACCCTTGCACAACCTATCCACGGCCACAAAGTATCAACCTGATACTCACCATAAATAATCCTGATGTACATCATCACATGATCAACCTGATCATCATCATAGCATCATCCTGATGCATATCATCTGGAGCAACATCCTGAAGCTCATCATTCATGATCATCCTGATCATACAATGCATCCACCTGACGCATCTCTGATATATATCATCTGAAGCAACATCCTGAAGCTCATCAACCATGATCATCCTGATCATACAATGCATCCACCTGATGCATACCTGATATATATCATCATCCATGATCTACCTAATCATATAATGCATCCACCTGATACATATACAAATACATGATCGAACTAATCATTACAAGCATCCAACATGATGCATATACATATACATGATCCAACTGGTCATAACAAGCATCCAACATGATGCATATACATATACATGATCCAATTGATCATAACAAGCATCCAACATGATGCACATACATACACATGATCCAACTGATCATAACAAGCATCCAACATGATGCATTTACATACATAAGCAGTAACTGGAGCATCGTCCTGATGCTCATCATCCAACACTTACATCCACATCCATGTGAAGGATCCTCCTCTCACCATGCTTGGAATGGCTCCTACAAATGTGTCCATCACTTCTTCCTCAAAGTGTCGTCAATATGAAAAACACCAAGCCTCTCTCTGAAGTACTCGAACTTCACTTTGGCTAGTGGTTTCGTCAGCACATCTACAATCTGCTCATCCATTGCAACATACAGGAGCTTCACTGCTCCTCTTTGCACCATGTCCCTGATATAGTGATATTTGATCTCAATGTGCTTTGACCTGTCGTGGAAAAACAGGTTCTTAGACAGCTTCACACAACTTTGGTTTTCACAAAAGATACCAGTAGCTTCCAACAGGAGATCAAATAACTCAGATAGTAGTTTTCGAAGCCATACTGCCTCGCAACTGGTCGAACAAGCTGCAACATACTCTGCTTCGACTGTACTAAGTACTACGTAGGACTGCTTCCTGCTAAACCAAGAAGTCACACCTGATCCCATACTGAAGCAGCACCCAGAATCAACTTGAGCCCAGAATCATACTTGAGCCCAGAATCAACTATACCCTTCAGGTACCTTAGAATATGCTTTACAACAACCAGGTGAACACTCCTTGGATCTGTCAGGTACTGGCTCAATGTGTTCACCGCAAAGCAAATATCTAGTCTTTTGTTTGTCAGGTACATCAATGACCCAATCATCTGACGATACATAGTGACATCAACCAGCTCAAATGAAGCATCACACAGAAGCTTCAGGTTCGATGCCATAGGTGTGGCCATGGCCTTGCAGTCCATCATCCCGAACCTCTTTAGGATCTCTACTGCATACTTCCCTTGTCCAAGGAAGATCCCATCTGCACTCTGCCACACCTCCATGCCTAGAAAATAGTGCATCATCCCCAAGTCCTTCATCTCGAACTTGGCAGCAAGCTTCCTCTTGGTATCAGCAATCAAACTATCTTCTCCTATAACAAACAGGTCATCCACATACAGAAGTAGTATCATTGGATTTCCTTCCTCAACCTTGTAGTAAAGGTTGGAATCTACTTTACTCTTGGTAAAGCCCAAACTAGATAGAAAGCTTTCCATCCTACCATACCAAGTCCTAGGATCTTGCTTCAAGCCATACAAGGCTTTCTTCAATCTGCACACATATGACTTCCTGTCATGTGTCTCAAAACCAAGTGGATGCTCCACATACACTTCCTCTTTGACTACACCATTCAAGAAAGTTGTCTTGACATCCATCTAGTGTATCTTCCATTTCATCACTGCAGCTAGAGAAAGTATTGATCTGATGGAAGTGTACCTAGCTATAGGAGAAAATTTTTCTTCATAGTCTATCCCCTCTTTCTGGGAGAAGCCATGAGCTACAAATCTTGCTTTGTATTTCTCTATGCAGCCATCTGCAGCATGCTTGATCTTGTAGATCCACTTGGAAGTCACAACTGACTTGCCTTCAGGTTTTGGGACTACATCCCAAACATCATTCTTCATGATCGACCGATACTCCTCGACCATGGCATCCTTCCATTCTTTCTTTTCCACTGCTTCTTCATAATTGGAAGGTTCTTTGTTCATAATGTCACGGAGTAAGGAAACATAACTGTTGTGATATCTAATTCTCTTCCTTTCTCTATGTTCTTCTTCTAGAATGCCATACCTTTCTGCATCTTGAATGAGCTCTCTATCCCATGCAGGTTTCCTCTTGTGAGAGTCCTTCTCACAGGGTAGATCTATAGGTTCTTGTGGATCTTCAATTTCTCGATCTACTTCTGGAATTGCTTCAATCATGGTGGTATCTTGAAATATGGTTTCCTTTGGTTCTTCATGATCTTCAACAGGTTCCTTCCTTGACTTGATGAAAGATGAGTCTTCATCAAATGTTACTTCCCTGCTAACATCAATCTTCTTGAACCCTGGAAAGTATATTCTGTAAGCCTTCAAGCTTTCACTGTACCCCACAAAGATACCCTTCTTTCCTGAAGGATCTAGCTTTGTTATCTTGTCCTTTGGAACATGTGTGTATACTAGACAACCAAATATCCTGAGATGGCTAACCTCAGGTTTCTTACCAGTGAAGAGTTCTTCTAGTCACTTGTTGTCCAATATCTTGTGAGGTGTTATGTTCTACACATATACAGTTGTCCTAGCTGCTTCTTCCCATAGATGCATAGGTAGATCCTGTCCATGCATCATTTCCCGTGCTACCTCCATGATTGTTCTATTCTTTCATTCTACAACTCCATTCTGTTGTTTGTAGGGAGCAGTCAACTCCCTCGTAATCCCTGAATTACTGCATAGTTTCTTGAAATCATCTGAAGGGAATTCTCCGCCATTGTCGGATCTGAATGTCTTGATCTTCTTATCAATTTGATTTTCCATCAAGGTTTTGAATTCCTTGAACTTGTCAAATACTTCATCTTTGTTCTTCAAGAAGTAGACCCAAGTATTCCTATAAAAATCATCAATGAAAGAGACATAGTATACATACCCACTCAGAAAACTGGATGACATCAGACCGCATACATCGGAGTGGATAATTTCCAAGATTCCTTTTTCTTTGCTTTCACTACTTGGAAATTCCTTCTTAATGTTCTTTCCTTCTGCACATCCTTTGCAAACACCGTCATGCTTTGACTTGATTTCAGGAAGACCTTCTACAGCTTTACTTACACTTGGTAGTGCTCTGTAGTGCACATGTGAAAGCCTTCGATGCCAAAGTTCACTTGGCTCCATGGATTCATGTACCATGGCATGTTCAGGTTGTCCCTTCAATTTGTACAATCCTCGCTCTTGCTCTCCAATCACCACTGCATCATCAATAGTTTTACCCTTTGGCCACATTAGGACTTGGCCATCTACAAATGCAACCCTCATTCATTTTGCATCCAATGCAGATATGGAGAGTAGGTTCTTCTTGAGCCCGGGTACAAATAACACATCTTTCATCTTCAAAACCTTTTCAAAGTCCAGGTTGTAGGAGGCTTCACCACTCACTTTGATAGGATATTGATAATCATCCCTAAGTTTCACCTTATGGGGTGATTCATGTTCAAATAGATTTACTAAAGATTCTTTAAACCCAGTCGTGTGTTTAGAAGCCCCATTGTTAATTAACCAATCATTACATCCATGAGAGATAGTACCTGTGAGAGCTGAGATTAGAACATATTCATCTTCACTAGATGAGTCATCACTTTCTGCTCTAGCCTTCTTCTTGGGAGGTTCATCATCCTCAGCAACATGAGCATGATATCTTTTATTGTTTCCCTTCTTCTTGTTATTGTTGAAGCCCTTTTTGTTCTTGGGACAATCTGTAGCAAAGTGTCCATTTTCATTACATGTGAAACATCTTAGATCCTTCTTACCCTTTTGATGGTTATGAAAACGTTTCTTGTGATGAGAGTACTCCTTCTTGAGCTTGCTTCTTTTGGTGTGGGCTGTGAGAGCTTGATCTTCATTCCCCATCTTTTCTTCTCGGGCCACAAGCCTTGCTTCTTATTGAGAGCATTCCTCCCATAGTCTACTGAAGGAGACCAATTTCTTTCTTGCACAGATTCCTTGGATAAAGGAATCCCATGACCTAGGTAGGCCATTCAGTGTGGTCATGACAACTTCACCATCGTCCATAATTTCATCCACAACTTCGAGTTGTTCCTTGATCTGAGAGACCTTAGAAAAATAAGATTGAATGGTCTCTCCATTCTAAAGCTTTACCCTTTTCAATTGGTTCCACAGGGTCATCTTTCGATTTATGTTCTTCCCATCAAATAGCTTGGTCAGGGAATCAAACATCTCTTTGGGTGTCTTCAGAGATGACACATGTAGGATGAGATGGTCCTTGATAGAATCAGCAATGATCCTCTTTGCCTTGACCAAATTCTTCTTGTGAAGGGCTTTAGTCTCTTCTCCCTCTTGGACAAGGACCTCGGAGCTTATGTAAGAGTCCAACTCATTTTCTTCCAAGATTAATCCAATCCTATACTTCCATGCTCAGAAGTTATCAGCCCCTTCAAGCTTGGTGTGGTGAGACATCTTAAAGAGTAATTCAAATGCAAATAGAGAAAGATTTGTGTCTTACCACTTGATTCGCTGAAAACTAGATCTGGTCCCGGATTAGGGTTTGTCACAAAATTCAAAATATGAATTTCAAAATTCTGAAAGGATAGAAAGATGTGTTTTGATGAGCTAATCATCCTAGTATGCTCATAATTTGAAAACTACAGAGTTGCACCCTTTAGAAATGTTTCTCAATCTCCAGATTCACTAGAGAGGACCTTGAATTAGGGTTTGAGTTTCTTGGAGCTTCACCCAACCAAAAATATTGATCCAAAGATCTAAACTTCGATTTTTCCAAGGAGCTTCCAACTATGTCTTCAGATTTTGGAAATTCCTATTTTTGTGGAAACCCTACTTTTTAGGGCCAAAACTGAAAGTGCTCAGAATTGAATTCTGATTGGACATAAAGATTCTCCTTGATGAGTAGAGTCAATGTACCTTGGTGCTTTTCCAAAATCTATGGAGAGAAATCCAATAAACAAGAAACCCTAGTTTCTGCCACTGCACAATGTCTTCTTCTTAGGTTAGCTCTGATACCATGTTAATTTTTTAGCATTAATTCAATATACTCTAGGATCTTTACTGAGAGAATAACATGTACAACATATCAAGTATAACAATGCATATCAATCACACTAAGCAATCACATGAGACAATAAACACACATAGTTTCACTAGGGAAAACCATAAGGGTGAAAAACCCCACAACTTCCTCAAAGATAGAAAGAGCAATGATACAACCAAAGTACAAGAGATAGTCTTCTACTAGCAGCTACTCCTCCTCCTCAACTTGTGTGCCACTTTTCGAGTGATGTACAAGTGAATAATGAGATGATCAAATAGAGAGATCCCGCTCTCTATTTATAATTGTCTTGAGTTGCGTAATAAACCAGTGCGGCCGACTTGTCTAACTTAGTCTAATGACCCATGGTTACATTAATCTGGGACGACCCCTCAAAAGTGGTCTAATAACCCATCACAGCTAGTTACGACACTTGCGACAGTTGTCAATACAAATGATGACACTTTCGTATAGTGGAATAATACATCTCTATAGGAGTACAATATACATAGATGAAATACATTCCGAAGTTACATACACATCAACAAAGTTCACCCTAGAGTTTGTAATATTTCTATAGTTATGGGTCTCGTTTCTAGGATAATCACACCCTAGGTATTGTTTGAGTTAGATGATGAGGTCCAAGTCCAACTTACAGCCATTCTCTAATGACAGTATAAATAATTGGCCTAAACATGTGTTTGTATACTCAGGTTTTTTTATGTGCCATGTGTATAGCAATGCGTTAACCAAACCTCTTTTACCTGATATTGACCCGACGGGTTTATCTTGGTACTATGCAACCATAGCCCCGCTGCCAGCGAGCCTGTTCAGTACCCCAACAGGTTTACTTGCATTTACCGAGCTTCCTTTTTTAATATTTTACTTAGCATGGACCCGCTTCTAGTGAGCCTATTCAGTACCCCGACGGGTTTGCTCGTATAATGATATATATATATACTTTTTTTTGTAAGGAAGTCAGTTGGCACTAGAATGTGCTAATCCTGCTAAACACATAATTCAAATTTTTAGAGCGAACCTTATGAGTAACTTTATTTATAATAGACTGGATTATAGATCATGTCAAAAGATAATAACCTAAAGCTATTCTTTGACCTCTCAATACATCTTCTTCATGAAAGATCAGTAATGTTCCCCACAACATAGAAGTATCACTCACTTTTGGGCTACCTTTTTAAAGAATGTTTTAAGAGACAAGTTTTGATACTGAGTCTAGGATGAACTAGTAGACCATAGGTGTAAGATAGAACTTTTGAAAATCATGATGATAGGTCTTAAGCAACTGTTCTAATGATAAATCAGAAATGTACATGTTTGAATCAAATACCATATACAAAATCATAAAATAAAGTGGTTTGAAATGATATAAAGAACACTTTATCCTTTCACTATAAATTTTCAATTTTGAACAATAATCAAAAGAGAATGAGTTAAGATGCATTATAAGTGTTTCTTTTAGAGAACTTCCCTTTTCAGATAATATTGCATGAGCTGATTATAATGATAAGGTACTCGTAATCAAATTGCAAAGCACTTGTTAGATAATTCAATTTTATTCCAAACAAAAACATATGTACAAAGAAAAAGTCATATGAAATTTCGGAGAAAAAGGAAAAGAGTCTTCCTGTCTTAATTAACAAAATTTCATAAGTTGATCATAAAAATAAATTTCCTGTAAAGATACAATTAGCTGTTAGAGATGACTCTTATTATTGAAAAACAAAAATATATTTACATATATACAAATGAAAATAACCCAAAATAATTCAACAACCAGGGGAAGGAGGAATGACTTCCTCATCTACCAGTTCCATCTCTTTATGTTGTAAGGAATTCTACACAAAATATTGTTTAGATATTGGTTGATGATAAAGTCTAAGTCTATGTCCATTTACAACAAAGTAAATTTGAGAATCATCAATTGTCTTAATCTTAACAGATCCATTATCAAAAGTTGTAACAATTTCATATGGACCCATCCAATAAGTAGTTAACTTACCTTTAAAGTTTTTGTATCTTGAATCAAAAAGTAATGCCCAGTCTCCAGTTTTTAATTGTTTTTGTTTATTGTATCTATCATGCCACTTTTTGCATTGGATTTGTATTAAGATTGTGCATTGAATAGCATCTTGCCTAATCTCATCTAATTCATTTATTTGCAGGATTCATTGTCTCTGTGCTTCTTCTAGATTCATCCCTAATTGTGCAGCCATACGAAAGGTTTTGACTTGAAATTCAATAGGTAGAAGAACTTGTTTACCATAAACGAGTTCATAAGGTGTGTTGTCAGTGGTGTTCCTCCAAGTTATTTTATAATCCCACAAGGCTTCTGGGAGCCTATCTGCCCAGTCTTTGTGGTGTAACTGGATAGTCTTAGTCATGATGGATTCTAATACTTTGTTGGTGGACTCTACCTGACCATTGGCTTGCGGGTGATATGGTGAATATTTACAATGTCTAATACCATATTTGTCGGTAAGCTCTTTCATCAACTTGGAGGCAAACTAAGATCCTTGATCGGTTACAATTTCCCTAGGTACACCGAATCGGGTGAATATTTCTTCATATATAAAATCTACCACAAATTTCTCTGTGGCTCGAAATAAGGATTTGTCTTCTACCCACTTAGTGACATAGTTTGCACAGACTAGGATGTACTTCTTCTTGCGAGACATAGGGGAAATTGTCCCAACAAAATCTAGAGCCCATTTATCAAAAGGCTCAATCATAACTTGGGGTTGCAAAGGCATCTCATCAGATGGTATAGGTCTACCCATTCTTTGGAAACTGTCACACCCCTTGACATACTTGGCAGCATCTTTGAAAATGCTTGGCCAGTAATATCCAGAGTGCAACACTTTATATGTTGTTCTCTTGTCAAAAAAATACCTGCCACAAGGTCCACCATGACATGCATGAAGGATCTCTGCCATCTCATCCTCTCGTACACATTGTCTAATAATGAGATCAGGACCAGTTGCTAAATAATTGGCTGTGTATGCAAACCATGGGGTTTGAACAGACACAACGAACAAATTTTCATCTAGGAAGCTATCATCGACAAGACTAGCATTATTCTCTGTTGCTAGGTTTCTGTGGTGATTAGTTTCAGGATGCATGTTCGGAATTTCCACAGATCTCATGATTTTCATCGACGTTTCGAGTCCATAACAGGACTCATCATCAGGACAGTGTGTCAAAGAAGAGTAGTTGATCGTAAAGGTTGTATCTTTAATATAGAATTGCAGAGGGATGGTGTTTTTGAATTGTCGGGATGTAGCTTAAGTGTCGACTAGGGTTTAGTTAATTAGGTTTTAGGTTAAAAGTTTTTTAATTACTAAAGTCATGATATTTAATTAAGAAATGATAGTTATGTAATGTTAACAAGTTAATATTATAAATGTTAATAGTGTAAAACTATATTAGTATTAATAATATTTTAAGTAAATAATTATTAGGGTAAAATTAATGTTAATGATAGTATTAGTGTAAAATTAATGTTAATAGTGTAAAATTAATGTTAATGATAGTATTAGATGTATTAATAGTATTAATGTTAATGATAGTAGTAGTTACTTTGAATTTTTTTTAATTTAAATACTATTAAATTTAATTAATAGTATTAAAATCAAATTAATTTATTAATACTATTAAATTAATTACTAAATTCATGATATTTGATAAGGTAATTATGTAATATTAACAAGTTAATATTATTATTAATGTTAATAGTGTAAAAACTATATTGGTATTAATAATATTCTTAGTAAATAATTTAGATGTAAATTGTTAGGGAAAATTAATATTAATGATAGTATTAGTTGTATTAACCGTGTTTAATTTAATTTTAAGTATTGGTTTTAATTTTAATATAAAATTATTATTAATCTTATTAATTTAATATATTATTAATAATAATAGTGGTAGAACATTTGTTGGTGTTTTAAACTTAAAAACTTGTGTGTTAATCCAGAATGGACTTTAGAATACCATAAGTTGATTTTTTTATTTTTAGGTTTTTTAACGGGTTCATGAAAATATATTAATTTCGTCTATTGCGGTGTAGGAGTGGTGGAAGCCAACTAGCACTAAATTCTATTAATAAAACTAATACTATCATTAATTTTACACTATTAACATTAATTTTACACTAATACTATCATTAACATTAATTTTACCCTAATAATTATTTACTTAAAATATTATTAATACTAATATAGTTTTACACTATTAACATTTATAATATTAACTTGTTAACATTACATAACTATCATTTCTTAATTAAATATCATGACTTTAGTAATTAAAAAACTTTAAACCTAAAACCTAATTAAGTAAACCCTAGCTGACACTTAAGCTACATCCCGACAATTCAAAAACACCATCCCTCTGCAATTCTATATTAAAGCTACAACCTTTAGGATCAGCTACTCGTCTTTGACACACCGTCCTGATGATGAGTCCTGTTATGAACTCGAAACATTGATGAAAATTATGAGATCTGTGGAAATTCCGAACATGCATCCTGAAACTAGCATTATTGTCAGTTTCAATTCAAGAGAGAAAATCTACTACCACATTCTCTTGACCAAGACAATCAACAATGGTGATGTTAAATTCTTGTAACAGAAGAAGCCATCGAGTCACCCTACCATTGGTGATTGGTTTATTCATAAAAAATCTAATGGCAGAGTGGTCGGTATGTATGAAAATTTCATATCCTGTGATATAATGACGAAACTTGTTAATGGCATAGACTAGTGCTAGAAACTCTTTTTCGGTAACAGTGTGTTTCAATTCCGCAGGAGTCAAATTTTTACTAGCAAAGTAGATTGCATGTGATGTTTCTCCCTCTTTTTGACTTAAGACTACCCCTATACCCATGTCGGAAGCATCAGTGAATATATGGAAGGGAAGGGACCGATTGGGGCCCCTAGGTATTGGTGCCACTGATAGCTTTTCCTTCAAAGTTTCAAAGCCATGTTGACACGGTTCAGTCCATTGGAATTCTGTATCTTTCATAAGTAGCTTGAACATAGGTGCATATATCTTAGTGAAATTTTCAATAAAACGTCTATAATAGCCTGCATGGCCAAGAAAACTTCTTACTTCCTTCAGATTTTTTGGAGGAGGAAGAATAACAATTATTTCTATCTTGGCAGGATCCACCTTGATACCTTGAAGAGAGACATGGTGTCCCGAAACTATGCCATGGGTTAGTAGCATCGTACATTTTTCATGACTAAGGGCTAAGTTCGTTTCTTGGCACCGAATAAGAACTGTTTTGAGGTTATCAAGAGCCTCTTGGAAGGTAATACCATAAACTGTAAAGTCATCCATATAAACTTCTACAAAATCATGTATAAGATCAGCAAAGATTCCTAATACCGCACCCTGGAAAGTAGCAGGTGCATTACATATGTCTAATGGTAACACTCTATAGGCATATGTCCCCCAAGAACAGGTAAAGGTTATCTTGTCTTGATCGTCAAGTGCTATTAATATTTGATTGTATCCACTATACCCATCAAGGAACGAAAAATATTGTTTCCCTAATAAGGTGTCTAACACCTAGTCAATGAAAAGCCAAGGGAAGTAGTCCTTAAGAGTGGCCTTGTTCAATTCCTGAAAGTCAACACATATACGCCATTTCCCTGTGACTTTATTTGGAACTACCACCAGAGGAGAAACCCATTTACTATCGTAAATTGGGTAGATGAAACCAGCATTAAGGAGTTTTTATAATTCATCTTTGACTATATCCTTTAGGGCTGGATTCATTCTTCTTTGGGGCTGCCTGACAAGAGGTATGTTTGAGTCTATGTAAATGTGGTGGATACAGGTATCTGGGTGTATACCTTTCATATCGGTATATTCCCATGCAAATGCTCAAGTTTGACTCTTGAGAAATTTTAGTAATTATTTTTGCTGACTCTCATCTAAACCTGCATTTATATGTAGAAATTTTTCGGAACTAACCTTGCAAGGTATGGTATATGATTCTAGATGTTCTTCTATTACGAAGACATGGGGTGACCTTGTAAATGTTGAGAGGCTCATGTTTTCTTGGAATTCCTCTCCAATGATTTGGTCAAGTTGGGAAAAAGACTGAGTAAAGTCTATACATGTTGTGCAAGAGAAAAATTGATTCAACACATTCTTGGTATTTTGTTCTTGAAGTGCCCAGGAGAAATCACTAACAAGGAAAAGTTCTTCCAAGTTCTCATCCCCAAAAGGGAAATCTAACCAAAATAGGTTTTCAGTTATTGGTTGAGCCGGTGGGTATAAACCTAATTTTCTTGTAGATAACCCATCAGAGATAATCATCTCTCCATCCCTACATCCTATAAATGCAATGGCAGTAGCCAACCAAGATCTTCCCAGAATAATGGGATGACCTTTTGAAGGGTCCTTTGATTCTATGACCATGAAGTCCACGGGATATTCCCATGAAGCTACTGATACAGTGATGTCATCTAAGATCCCAACAGGATGCACCATTGTGCGATCTACTAATTCTAGCATTGTTGGGGTAGGGCAGAGGAACTATCCTAAATTGAGAGTTTCTAAAACTATGGTATTCATCATGTTAATAGCGTCTCCTAGATCAATAAGTGTGTTTCCTATGGCAGTGTTATTGTTGATAACAGTAACCACAGGGTTTCCTAGGGATTCTTGGATCTTAATACTTTGGGAGTCTAGGTTGGTCGGCTATGTAATCTGACATTTCACCTATTACATGAATTGTCGAAGGGTCTTTTTGTTTCCTAGTGAAAATACTCACAGCAGATCTAAGAGATGATGTATACCTCACAAGAAAGATTAATATTAAGGAGGAAAATAGAAGAAGAGTGGTCAATACAGTGTAAAGGAGCAATAGAATTATGATACAATAGAACTTGGATAGAAGTAGAATAACATCACACACTAATTCATTAATAACAATATGGACAAATAAATAATACAATGGTGACGATTCGAATGCCAAGGTGGCAATTCGAATTAGCCTTCATGGAGTGATAATCAAATCAATAGAGTGTCATCAGAGCACAACTAGGAGTCCTCATCATCATCAGTTGAGTCATCAATGCACAAGTAATGGTCAACTAGGTGTCAAACTGAGTGTGGTAGGTGTAACTGGCACACAAAGGCACTAACTGAATGAAGGAGGCTTAGTGGAGGGTACATGAGGAGCTTACTAGAGTTTGACTAGACAGTCTAGTCTCACTAGAGGTCCATCGGAGTGATACAGTTAGTTGAGAGTCATTCTAGCCTTAAATCAAGGACATATCTAAAGATAACTCAACTAACTGAAGTGAAACTGATTGGTAGGTGAGAGAGGGCACCTAGGATGCATGCAATTGCATGCAGGGCACACTAAGCACTAGGAGGGATCAAACTGATCAGAAAGAAGCTCTCGAGGATAGCTAACTGAGGGCTAGGTGCTGGGACTAATGACTGGGATGCATGCAATTGCATACATGCATGCATAATCATGACTACATGCAAAATACATGCATGACTAAAAATGCAAAAATGGAAAATGTTGTTAGGACTAGGATTGAGTATAGGAATATCCCAACACCCCCCCTAATCCATCCTGGGCCTTGGTAACTGAGACCAAAGGTCAACCAATACAATGAATAATAATAACAGTCAATAAACGGAGGAAATGGTGAAAACCTCATGGGAAAAATACCCCCCCTCAAAATAGACTGTAGGGCACACCAAAAATAAATGCTCCAAACTCAAGCAGGTGTGATGCTTGGTCATATGTATGGAGGTATCTTTTTCTTGGGAAGAAGTGGATCATGCTCAAAAAGCATGTTCTTGTACTTTCTCTTCAGATCGAATGTGATCAGAACAAATCCAAAAGTATGAGGATGATCCTGGAACCTGTGATTCGAATCAGTTGAGGTAGGATCAAATCCATGAATGTTTAGATAGTCTTTGTTTTCTCCTTCGAACCATCATGGGTGAGATTATGCCCAAAAGAACCATCAAATGTCAATGATTGCTTGGAATCCAAATTAGATCCAAGACCTAAAAAATGGTTTCTTAAGATCTCCTTTGAACCATTAGAGGTGAGATCTAAACCATGAAATGAATGAGAAATTATCCCAAGGAAATGGAAATGGCCTTTGTCTTCAATAAACTTATGAGAGCATCAAAAATTATCTTACAGTAGTAAATAAGAGGTGATTGATCAAGGAGAGCGAATGTATTACCTCCAATGGCTGATTTGACCTCCGAAATATTCAATAGATCATGATGCAAACCAACAGACTTTTGTGTAAGAGAGGATTTAAGAACCTCTGTAGTTTCTAGAGTGTGAGCTGACACAAAATTCGAAATAGAAGAAATTTGAAGCATGAGTGTAGAATCTGCAAGTTCTTCTTCTTTGTGGACAACTTCAATATGAGATATGTTTGATACTGATTCATGATTAGAGAGACCGTCAAGGAGGGAGAATGCATTAGTGGGATTTCTCACAAAATGGTTTGGACCAATTCCTTCATTCTGTTTGCCAAATCTTTCATCCAGATGGGCCCATAGCTCTTTTGCAGATTCAGTAGAAAGGAAGTGGTGTACCATGCATCGAGACATAGCAAACAGCGTGGCTGCAGATGCTCTGTCACCTTCATTCAACCAGTCATTCTCTTCTTCAAATGATTCGAACTCTCTTTCAAAACAATAATCAAAGAGACCATGTCTCTTCAAATGTGCTATCATCTGTGGTTTCCATTCATCATAATTGAATGGAGAAATCGGAGTAATTCCTTCTGAATTCATGGAAGTTGTTTCAGAAGACCTGCGAAAAACAATAGAAAATGTCTGCAACTACTACTGCTGCAAAAGTGCAGAAACTGTTGCACTCGAAATCTTGATAATAACCTGCAAAAAACTCTCAGAAATGGAGATAGACAATATTCTCAACATGCTCTGATACCATTTGAAAATCCTCACAGCAAATCTAACAGCTGATGTATACCTCACAAGAAATATTAATATTAAGTAGGAAAATAGAAGAAGAGTGGTCAATGCAGTGTAAAGGAGCAACAAAATTATCATACAGTATAACTCGGATAGAAGCAGAATAACATTACACACTAATTCATTAATCACAATATGGACAAATAGATAATACAATGGTGAGGATTTGAATGCCAAGGTGGCAATTCAAATTATCCTTCATGGAATGATCCTCATATTAATAGAGTGTCACAAAATCACAACTAGGAGTCCTCATCATCATCAATGGAGTCATTAATGCACAAGTAACGGTCAACTAGGTGTCAAACTGAGTCTAACTGAGCGTGGTAAGTGTAACAGGCACATAGAGGCACTAATTGAATGAAGGAGGCTCAGTGGAGGGCACATGAGGATCTAAATGGAGTCAAAATAGGAATTCTAGTCTCAATGGAGGTCCATCGTAGTGATATAGTTAGTTGAGAGTCAGTCTAGCCTTAAGTCAAGGAAATATCTAAAGATAAATCAACCAACTGAAGTGCAACTGAGTGGTAGGTGAGAGAGGGAAAATGGGATGCATGCAATTGCATGTAGGGAGCACTAAGCACTAGGAGGGCTAAAACTGATAAGAAAGAAGCTCTCGGGGCTAGCTAATTGAGGGCTAGGTGATAGGACTAATGATTGGGATGCATGCAATTGCATGCATGACTGAAAATGCAAAAATGGAAAATGATGTTAGGACTAGGATGGAGTATAGGAATATCTCAACACCCCCCCTTAATCCTTCCTGGGCCCTGGAAACTAAGACCAAAGGTCAACCAATACAATAAATAATAATAACAGTCAATAAACCGAGGAAATGGGGAAAACCTGATGGGAAAAATACCCCCCCTCAAAATAGACTATAGGGCACACTAAAAACAAATGCTCCAAAATCAAGTAGGTGTGATGCTTGGTCATATGTTTGGATGTATCTTCTTCTTGGGAAGAAGTGGATCATGCTCAAAAAACATGTGCTTGTACTTGCTCTTCAGATCGAATGTGATGAGAACAAATCCAAAAGTATGAGGATGATCCTGGAACCTGTGATTCGAATCAGTTGAGGTAGGATCAAATCCATGAATGTTTAGATAGTCTTTTGTTTTCTCCTTCGAACCATCGTGGGTGAGATTATGCCCAAAAGAACCATCAAATTTCATTGATTGCTTGGAATCCAAATCAGCTCCAAGACTTGAAAAATGGTTTCTTAAGATCTCCTTTGAACCATTGGAGGTGAGATCTAAACCATGAAATGCATGAGAAATTATCCCAAGTGAATGGAAATGGCTTGCATCTTCAATAAAATTCTGAGAGCATGAAAAAATGATCTTACAGTAGTAAATAAGAGGTGATTGATCAAGGAGAGAGAATGTTGATCAAGGAAAGCGAATGTATTACCTCCAATGGATGATTTGAGCTTCGAAACATTCAATAGATCATGATGCAAACCAACAGACTCTTGTGCAACAGAGGATTTAAGAACCCTTGCAGTTTCTAGAGTGTGAGATGGCACAAAATTCGAAATAGAAGAAATTTGGAGCATGAGTGTAGAATCTACAAGTTCTTCTTCTTTGTGGACAACTTCAATATGAGATATGTTTGATACTGATTCATGACCAAAGAGACCATCAAGGAGGGTGAATGCATCAGTGGGCTTGCTCTCGAAATGGTTTGAACCAATCCCTTCATTCTGTTTGCCAAATATTTCATGCAGATGGGCCCATAGCTCTTTTGGAGATTCAACAGAAAGGAAGTGGTGTACCATTCATCGAGACATAGCAAACAGCGTGGCTACAAATGGTCTGTCACCTTCATTCAACCAGTCATTATCTTCTTCAGATGATTCAAACTCTCTTTCAAAACAATAATCAAAGAGACCATGTCTCTTCAAATGTGCTATCATCTGTGGTTTCCATTCATCATAGTTGAATGGAGAAAGAGGATTAATTCCTTCCGAATTCATGGAAGATGTTTCAGAAGACCTACAAAAAACAATAGAAAATGTCAGCAACTGTTACTGCTGCAAAAGTGCAGAAACTACCGCACTTGAAATCTTGATAATAACCTGCAAAAAACTCTCAGGAATGCAGATAGACAATACTCTCAACATGCTCTGATAACATGTGAAAATCCTCACAGTAGATCTAAGAGCTGATGTATACCTCACAAAAAGATTAATAGTAAGCAGGAAAATAGAAAGAGTGGTCAAAGCAATGTAAAGGAGCAATAGAATTATGATACAGTAGAACTCGGATAGAAGCAAAATAACATCACACACTAATTCATTAATCACAATATGGACAAATAAATAATAGAATGGTGAGGATTTGAATGCCAAGGTGGCAATTCGAATTAGCCTTCATGGAGTGATCATTAGATCAATAGAGTGTCATCAAAGCACAACTAGGAGTCCTCATTATCATCAGTGGAGTCATCAATGCACAAGTAACGATCAACTAGGTATCAAACTCATTTTAACTGAGTGTGGCAGGCATAACTGGCACATGAAAGCACTAACTGAATGAAGGAGGATCAATGGAGGGCACATGAGGAGCTAACTAGAGTCAGAATAGGAAGTTTAGTCTCACTAGAGGTGCAACCGAGTGGTAGGTGAGAGAGGGAACCTGGGATGCATGCAATTGCATGTAGGACGCACTAAGCACTAGGAGGGATAAAATTGATCAGAAATAATATCTTGGGGCTAGCTAAATGAGGGCTAGGTGTTGGGACTAATGACTGGGATGCATGCATGCAAAATCATGACTACATGAAAACTGCAGGCATGACGGAAAATGCAAAAAAGGAAAATGTTGTTAGGAATAAAATGGAGTATAGGAATATCCCAACACTCCACGGGATATTCCCATGAAGCTATTGATACAATGATGTCATCTAGGATCCCAGCAGGCTACACCATCGTGCGATCTACTAATTCTAGCATTGTTGGGGTAGGGCGAAGGAACTGTCCTAAATTGAGATTTTCTAAAACTTTGGTAGTCATCAGGTTAATAGCAGCTCCTAGATAAATAAGTGTGTTTCCTATGGCAGTGTTATTGATGATAACAGTCACCACAAGGTTTCCTAGATTTGAATACTTTGGGATTCTAGGTTGGTCATCTATGTAATCTGACATTTCACCTATTACATGAATTGTCGAAGGGTCTTTTTGTTTCCTACCTAGTCTCTTAATACAGAGTTCCTTTATTACTTTGCTATGGATTGGGATATCCTTCATGGCTTGTAACAAAGGGATCTTAATGCAAATATTTTTCAATTCGTTAATGATATCATACTCTAGATAAGTTACAAGTTTTTCTATTACTAGATGCTCTAGATATGGGGGTGATTTGTCTCCTGTAATTATTTCTTTATGTGGATGGTTTTATGTTGAATATTGAGGAATAACCACATTTTCAAGAATAACATCATTCAAAACTTCATTAGGTATGTTTTCTTCTTCATTCTCTTCTCGGATAACAACTGATGACTTGGGTTGATCTTGCAAAACTCTTCCATACCAAAGTTGAATCTCATGTATTGGTGTGGTCAAAATGGCATATGATGGAGGAGGTAACAACCCATTGGTGTTAAGAGATTGGGTTGTCCTATTGTTAGGATTTGGTATCGGTTGTGCAGGTAATATTGTGGGTCTTGGAGGATTCATATTCTCGAAATGGTGAGGTTGACTTGGGATAGGGGGTAGTGAAGGAGGTACAAATCCAAGAAAAAGATGTTGAATATTAGGTGGGTAAGGATAGTTAGGCATAGGAGGAGGTGGTTGAGCATAAGCTTGTCCTCTCCATCAGTGTGACCATTGTTGTTGTTGAGCATTCTGAGGAGGGTACTGTGGTGGGCAATTTTTTCAACCTGAAGTGTTCCATTGTTGTTGTTGAGCATTCTGAGGAGGGTACTATGGTGGCCAATTTTTTCAACCTGAAGTGTTCCATTGTTCAAGAGGTTGATAAGGATAGTAATAGGGTGGAATTTGTGATGGATCTTGATATGATGGTTGATCTCTAGGTTTCCAAGGCCTCCTAGATGTTTCACCAAAGTTTCCACTGTTGTATATAGCTTGCAACCCAAGAAACGATGGACAATTATTAGTTGGATGTTCTTCTATACAAAGGTGACAAACTGAAACATTATTCAATGGACATTCTCGTTGGGGATGTTTAGTTCTACACCTAGGACAGAAATCACTCATTGCTTCCCGCTCTTCATCCTGTCTCTTTTTAGCTTGTAGTGCATCTAGTTGAGAAGCCATAGCTCCTAAGATATCTATTTTGAAATTCTCTAATAGGTTTCCCAGCTCTATCCTAGTAACCCCACCAGGACCGGATGTGTTTCCTTTTAGGTTCCTAGCATAATATTCTCGAAAGTGTCTTCCACGTTTCCCTTTGCTCCTAGATTAATTCCTACATAGTTCACAAATTTGTGCAAAAGACTTATGAGAGATGTCTCCTGCTGCCATGAGATTAAGGTTTTCTCATAATTCTTCTGAAATTCCCTTGAGGAAGAGTGTTCTTACTGCATCTTCCCAAAGATCACTATATTTAGATTTATGTAACACATAGTTAAATCTTTCGAGATAGTCTTCTAGTCTCTCATATTCAAGCTGTTGTATTTTAAAAATATCATTGCAAGAGTCCTTAGGTTTACAATAATCCTGATATTTCCGTAGAAATGCATTCTTCATGTCTTCCCAAGTTCTAATACTAGATTATCCTAACCCAATGAACCATCGAAGAGAAGAATCTTGTAATGTGGTAGGAAAGAGTTTTAGCTTTTGGCCATCTTGTAGGTAATTATAACTCCTACACAAAATGTCAAATTCGAATAAGAATGTATCCATATCCTCACTACTCTTCCCATAAAAAGTTGGTAGTGAGGAGGGAGGGATGTTTTTCATAGTAACATCTTTTGCAATGTCTAAGATAG